>JBAPLH010000157.1:0-12189 GCA_037897445.1 Ceriops zippeliana
GACAAAAATTGTAGCACATCTGGTAAGTAATCCCAAACAATTGTAGCATGTCAAGAAAGGTTATTCAAGCAATAGCAACACATCCTACAAGCAATCCCAGCAATTACAGCAACTCTGGTAGAAATCCTAGCAATTACAGTATGTCCAAAAGGTAATGCCAACAATTTTAGCACGTCAAGAAGGTAATCGCAGCAATTGCAGCATGTTTAGCAAGCAATCACGGCAATTGCAGCAAGACCAGCAGGAAAATTCAATCAATTGCAGCACGTCTAGAAGGCAATGCTGGTAATTGCAGTATGTCAAAAAGGCATTCCCATTAATTGCAGCATGTCCAAAAGGCAATCCTAGTAATTACAGCATGTCTGAAAGGCAATTAAAGCAATTGTAACACGTCCAAAGGGCAATCCCAACAAATGGAACAAATGAAGAATGTAATTCAAGCAATTGCAGCACGTCTCACAAGCAATCCCAGCAATTGTCATAAGTCTAACAAGCAATCCTAGCAATCATAGCACATCCAGAAGGCATTGCCAGCAATTTCAGCATTTCAAGCATGCAATCCTAGCAATTGTAGCACGCCTAGGAGGCAATGCTAGCAATTGCAGCATGTCTAGATGACAATCACCACAATTGCAGAAGGTCTAGTAGGCAATCCCAGCAATTAAAGCACGTCTGAAGCAATGCTAGCAGTTGTATGTCCAAAAGGCAATCCCATCAATTGCAGCACGACTAGCAAGCAATTCAAGCAATTGAAAAACGTCTAGATGGTAATCTCAAAAAAGCAGGACCAGCTAGCAATCCAATTGTAGCATGCCTAGATAGAAATCTCAACAATTGCTGTAAGTCTAGAAAGCAATGCCAGTAATTGCAGCATGTCTAGAAGGCAATCACCACAATTGCAGAAGGTCTAGTAGGCAATCCCAGCAATTAAAGCACGTCTAGAAGGCAATGCTAGCAGTTGTAGCATGTCCAAAAGGCAATCCCATCAATTGCAGCACGACTAGCAAGCAATTCAAGCAATTGAAAAACGTCTAGATGGTAATCCCAACAATTGTAGCAGGACCAGCTAGCAATCCAATTGTAGCATGCCTAGATAGAAATCTCAACAATTGCTGTAAGTCTAGCAAGCAATGCCAGTAATTGCAGCATGTCTAGAAGGCAATCTCGTCAATTGCAGCAAGTCCAGAAGGTAATTCAAGCAATTGAACGTCCAGCAAGCAATCCCAGCAATTGCAGCTTGTCTAGTAGGCAATCGCAGCAAGTCCAGTAGGAAATTGAAGCAATTCCACACGCCTAGACGGCAATCCCAACAATTGCAGCATGTCCAACAGGCAATCGCAACAATTACAACACGTCTAGAAGGCAATATTGGCAATTGTAGCACATCTAGAAGGCAATGTCAACAATTGTATCACGTCCAAAAGGAAATCCCAGTAATTGCAGCAACTCTAGCAAGTATTCTCAACAATTATAGCACGTCCAGTAGGCCATCCCAGCAATTGCAGTACATCCAATAGGCAATCGCAACAATTGTAGCAAGTCCAGTTGGAAATTCAGGCAATTGCAACACTTTTAGATGGCAATCCCAACAATTGTAACAGGTCCAAAAGGTAATCCTAGCAATTACAACATGTACAGAAGGCAATGCCAACAATTGCAACATGTCTAGAAGGCAATGTCAGCAATTGCAACACATCTAGATGGCAACGCAACAATTGTAGTAGGTCCAGTAGGTAATCCCAGTAATTACAGCATGTCTAGAAGGCTATGTCAGCAATTGCAGCATGATTAGATGACAATCCCATCAATTGCAGCATGTCCTGAAGGCAATCCCAGCAATTGCAACACATTCGGAACGCAATTAAAGCAATTGTATCACATCTAGAAGGTGATCCCAGCAATTGTAGCAAGTCAAGAAGGTAATTCAAGTAATTGCACCATGTCCTACAAGCAATTCCAGCAATTACAGTACATCCAAATGGTAATGCCAGCAGTTGTAGCATGTCCAATAGGCATTCCAATTAATTACAACAAGTCCAGTAGGTAATCCAAGCAATTACAGCACGTCCAGCAAGCAATCCTAGCATTTAAAGCTTGTCAAGAATGTAATTCAAGCAATTGCAGCACATCCAACAATCAATCCCAGTAATTACAGCACGTCCAGAAGGCAACGCATGTAATTGTAGCTTGTCCAGCAAGCAATCCCACCAATTGTAATATGTCCAACAGGTAATCCTTGAAATTGTAGCCAGTCCAAAAGCCAATTCAACCAATTGCAGCATGTCTAGATGACAATATCGGCAATTGCCACACATCTAGATGGCAATGTCTGTAATTGTAACATGTCTAGATGGCAATCCCATCAATTGCAACACGTCCAGAAGGCAATCCCAACAATTGTAGAACATCCAGCAAGCAATCCCTACAATTGCAGCAACTCTGGTGGGCAATCCTACCAATTACAGCACATCCAAAAGGCAATGCCAACAATTGCAGCACGTCTAACAATCAATCGCAGCAAGTCCAACTAGTAATTCAAGCAATTACACCACCTCTAGATGGCAATCCCAATAATTGTAGCACGTCTAACAAGCAATCCCAGCAATTATAGCACGTCTAGAAGCCAATGCCAGCAATTGCAGCATGTCCAGCAGGCAATCCCAGTAATTGCAGTAGGTCCAGCAAGCAAACCAAGCAATTGTAACAGGCCTAAAAGGCAATGTTGGTAATTGCAGCACGTCCAAAGGGTAATCCCATTAATTGTAGGATGTCCAAAAGGCAATCACAACAATTGTAGCACGTCTGGATGGGAGTTAAAGCAATCATAGTATGTCTAGAAGGCAATCCCAGCAATTCCAGCAAGTCGAGAAGGTAATTGAAGTAATTGCAGCATGTCAACAATCCCAGTAATTGCAGCAAGCCTGGCAAGCAATCTTAGTAATTATAACATGTCCAAAATGCAATGACAACAATTACAGCTCATCTAGTAGGCAATCCCAGCAATTGCAGCACGTCCAAGTAGCAATGATAACAATTGCAGCACAAGCAGTAGGCAATCCCAACAATTGCGGCAAGTCCAATTGGGAATCCTAGCAATTACAGCCCATCCAGCAAGCAATCCCATCAATTGTTGCACGTCTAGAAGGCAATCCAAGCAATTAAAGTACCCCAAGAGGGCAATGCCAATAATTGCAGCACGTCCAGTAGGCAATCCCAACAATTGCAGCAAGTCCAGCAGGCATTTCAAGCAATTGCAGCATGTTTAGATGACAATACCAATAATTGTAGATGGTCCAGCAGGCAAACCTAGCCATTGCAGCATGTCTCGAAGGTAGTGCCAGCAATTGCAGCACGTCTGGAAAGCAATTAAAGCAATTGGAGCACGTATAGAGGGCAATCCCAACAATTGCAGCATGTCCAGAAGGAAATTCAAGCAATTGTTGTACATGTAAAAGGTAAAATTAGCAATTGTAGCACGTCCAATAAGCAATCCTAAAAATTGCAGCACGACTAGATTGCAATCCCAACAATTGCAACAGGTCTAGTAGGCAATTTGAGCAAATGCAGAATGTCTAGAAAGCAATGCTGGCTATTACAGCACGTCCAGAAGGCAATCCCATCAATTGCAGGATGTCAAGAAGGCAATCCCAGCATTTGCAGCACATCAAGCAATCCCAACAATTGCAGCAACTCTGGCAGGTAATTCCAGCGATTGCAGCACATCTAGTATGCCATCCCATCAATTGCAGCAAGTCCAGTTGGCAATTCAAGCAATTGAAGCACATCCAACAAGTAAATGCAGCAATTATAGCAAGTCCAGCTAGCAATTCAAGCAATTGCAGCACCTTTAGATGGCAATCCCAACAATTGTAACACGTCCAACATGTAATCCCATCAATTACAGCACGTCTAAAAGGCAATGACTACAATTGCAGCACATTTAGAAGGCAATGCCAGTAATTGCACCACATCCAGCAAGAAATCCTAACAATTGCACCACGTCTAGCAAGCAATCCCAACTATTGCAGCAAGTCCATTAGGCAATTCAAGCAATTGCAACATGTCTAGATAGCAACCCAGCAATTGCAGTAGGTCCAGCAGGCAATCCCATCAATTGCAGCACGTCTGAAAGGCTATACCGACAATTGCAGCATGCTTAGAAGGTAATCCCATCAATTGCAGCATGTCCAGAAGGCAATCCTAGCAATTGCAGCATGTCTAAATGCAATTAAAGCAATTGTAGCACGTCTAGAAGGCAATCCCAGCAATTACAACAAATTAAGAAGGTAATTCAAGCAATTGCAGCACGTCCCACAAGCAATCCCAACAATTGCAACAAGTTCAGCAGACAATCCTTGTAATTACAGCATGTCCAGAAGGTAAAGCCAGCAATTGTAGCATATCCAATAGGCAATCCCAGCAATTGCACCACATCCAGCAGGCAATGGCAGCAATTGTAGCATGTCTAGATGGCCATCCCAACAATTTCAAGAGGTCCTATAGGCAATCCCAGCAATTGCAGCATGTCTAGAAAGCAATGCCTGCAATTGCAGCACTTCGAGCGAGCAATTCTAGCATGTCTAAAGGGCAATCGCAACAATTGTAGAAGGTCCAGCAAGTAAACCAGCCATTGCAGCACATCCAGCAGGTAATTGCAGCAAGTCCAGCAGGAAATTCAAGCAATTGCAGCACGTCTAAAAGCCAATGCTAGCAATTACAGCACATCCAAAGGGCAATCCCATCAATTGCAGCATGTCCAGAAGGCAATCCCAGCAATTGCAGCACATCCAGAAGGCAAATAAAGCAAATGTAGCACGCCTAGAAGATAATCCCAGCAATTACAGCATGTCAATAATGTAACTCAAGCAATTGCTACACATCCCACAGGGAATCCCAACAATTGTAACAAGTAATTGTAGCAATTGTAATTCTAGCAATTGCAGTAAGTCAAGAAGGTAATTCATGTAATTGCAGCATGTCCCACAAGCAATCCCAGCAATCGCAGCAAGTCTGGCAGGCAATCCCAGCAATTACATCACGTCCGGAATGACATGCCAGCAATTGCAGCACATCCAGTAGGTAATCCCAGCAATTGCAGCATGTCCAACAGGCAATTGTAGGAAATGCAGCAAGTCCAGTAGGCAATCCAAAAATTTGTAGCAAGTCTAGAAGGCAATTCAAGCAATTGCAGCACATCCAGAAGCAATTGTAGCAATTGTAGCAGTTGTAGCAAGTTCAGCAAACAATTCAAGCAATTCCAGTACGTCTGGATTGTCATCCCAACAACTACAGCAGGTCTAGCAGGCAATCCCAGCAATTGCAACACCTCCAAAAGGCAACATGTCCAATAGGCAATCCCAGCAATTGCACCACGTGTAGAAAGCAATGTCGGCAATTGCAACAAGCCCAATTCAGTTGCAGCATGTCTAGAAGGCAATCCCAGCAATTCCAGCACATCCAGCAAGCAATTAAATCAATTGTAGTACGTCTAAAAGGCAATCCCAGCAATTGAAGCAAGTCCAGAAGTTAATTCAAGCAATTGCAGGATGTCCAATAGGCAATCCCAGCAATTGCAGCACGTCCAAAAGGCAATCCTATCAATTGCAGCATGTTGGAAAGGTATTCCAAGCAATTGCAACACGTTCAGAAGGCAATTAAAGTGATTGTAACATGTCCCAAAAGCAATCCCAGCAATTGCAGCAAGTCAAGGAGGTAATTCAAGCAATTGTACCACGTCCCAGAAGCAATCCTAGCAATTGCAGCAGGAATGGCAGGCAATCACAACAATTATAGCATGTTTAAAAGGCAATGCTAGCAATTGCAGCACATCCAATAGGCAACCACAGCAATTGTAGGATGTCCATCAGGCAATTCTAGAAATTGCAGCAAGTCCAAAAGGCAATTCAAACAATTGTAGCATGTCTAGATGGTAATCCTTATAATTGAAGCTGGTCCAATAGGCAATCCAACAATTGCAACACGTCTAGAAGGCAATGTTGACAATTGCAACAAGTCCAATAGGCAAGCCCATCAATTGCATCATGTTTAGAAGGCAATCACAACAATTCCAGCACTTCCGGAAGGCATTTAAAGCAATTGTAATACGTCCAAAAGGCAATCCCAACAATTACAGCAAGTCCAAAAGTTAATTCAAGCAATTGCAGCAAGTCCAGCAAGCAATCCCAGCAACTACAGCACGTCTAAAAGGCAATCTCATCAATTGCAGCATGTCGAAAAGACATTCCAAGCAATTGGAGCATGTTCGGAAGGTAATTAATGCGATTACAGCATGTTCAGAATGCAATCCCAACAATTGTAGCAAGTCAAGGATGTACTTCAAGCAATTGTAGCATGTCCTAGAAGCAATTCCACCAATTGCAACAGTAATGGCAGGCAATCACAACAATTATAACACATCCAAAAGGCAATGCCAGCAATTACATCATATCCAATAGGCAACTACAGAAATTGCAGCATGTCCATCAGGCAATCCTAGAAATTGCAGCAAGTCCAAAAGGCAATTCAAGCAATTGCAGCACATCTAGATGGCAATCCTTACAATTGAAGCTGGTCCAACAGTCAATTCCAGCAATTTACGCACGTCTAAAAGGCAACGTCAACAATTGTAGCAAGCCCAATAGGCATGCCCATCAATTGCATCATGTCTAGAAGGCAATCCCAACAATTCTAGCATGTTCAGAAGGCATTTAAAGCAATTGTAATATGTCTAGAAGGCAATCCCAGCAACTGTAGCACGTCCAGAAGTTAATTCAAGCAATTGCAGCATATCCAGCAAGCAATCCCAACAATTGTAGCAAGTCTGAAAGGCAATCCCAGCAATTACCCGCACGTCCAGAAGGCCCTGCCAGCAATTGTATCATGTCTGGCAAGCAATCCCAACAATTGCGGCATGTCCAAAAGGCAGTCCCAGCAATTGCAGCATGTCCAAAAGGCATTCCAAGCAATTGCAACACGTTTTTAGAAGGCACTTAAAGCAATTGTAACAGGTCCAAAAAGTAATACCAACAATTGTAGCAAGTCAAGGAGGTAGTTCAAGCAATTGTAGCACGTTCTAGAAGTAATCCCAACAATTGCAACAAGAATGGCAGGCAATTGCAGCAATTACAACATGTCCCAAAACACTGCCAGCAATTGCATCACATCTAATAGGTAATCACAACTATTGCAGCAAGTCCATCAGGCGACACTAGAAATTGTAGCAAGTCTAGAAGGCAATTCAAGCAATTGCAGCATGTCTACATGTCAATCCCAACAATTAAAGCTGGTACAGCAGGCAATCCCAACAACAATCGTAGTATGTCTAGAAGGCAACATCAGCAATTGCAGCAGGCCCAATAGGCAAACCAATCAATTGCAACATGTCCAGAAGGTAATCCTAGCAATTCCAGCACATCCAGAAGGCAATTAAAGCATTGTAGCGCGTTTATAAGGCAATCATAGCAATTGCAGCAAGTCAAGAAGGTAATTCAAGCAATTTCAGCACGCCTTGCAAACAATCCTAGAAATTGCAACAATTACAACACGTCTAGAAGGCAATGCAAGTAATTGCAGCATCTCCAGAAGGCAATCCCATTAAATGCAGCATGTCCAGAAAGTAATCCTAACAATTGCAACATGTCCGAAAGGCAATTAAAGCAATTGTAGCATGTCTAGAAGGCAATCCCAGCAATTGCAACAAGTCCAGAAGGTAGTTCAAGCAATTGTAGCACGTCTAGCAAGCAATCCCAGCAATTACTGCACTTACGAAAGGTCTTGCTTGCAATTGCAACACATTCGACAAGCAATCCTAACAATTACAATGCATCCAACAGCCACTCCCAACAAGTGTAGCAAGTCTAGCAGAAAATTCAATCAATTACAGCACATCTAGATGGAAATCCTAACAATTGCTGTAAGTCCAGTAGGCAATCCCAGCAATTGCAAGCACATCTCGAATCAATGCCAACAATTATAGCACGTCTACAAGGCAATCCCATCAATTGCAAAATGTTTAGAAGGTAATCTTAGCAATTGCAGCACATTCAAAAGGCAATTAAACCAATTGTAGCACGTCCAAAAGGCAATCACAGCAATTGCATTAAGTCAAGGATGTAATTCAAGCAATTGTAGCACGTCCCAAAAGTAATCCCAACAATTGCAGCAGGTCCGGCAAGCAATCTTGGAAATTACAACAATTCTAGAAGGCAATTCAAGCAATTGTAGCACATCTAGATGGCAATCCCAGCAATTGCAACAAGTCCTGCATGCAATCCTATCAATTACAGCACGTGGGAAGGCAATGCCGATAATTGCAGCACGTCTAGAAGGCAATCTCATTAATTGCACTATGTGTAGACGACAATCCTAGCAATTGTAGCACATCTGGAAGGCAATTAAAGGAATTGTAGCACGTCTAGAAGGCAATCCCAGTAATTGTAGCAAGTCAAGAAGGTAATTTGAGCAATTTTAAAAGTCCGACAAGCAATCCTAACAATTGTAGCAAGTCCAACAGGTAATCCCATCAATTGCAGTATGTCTAGAAGGCAATCTTAGCAATTGTAGAATGTTCGGAAGGCGATTAAATCAATAGTAGCACGTCTGGAAGGTAATGCTAGCAATTGTAACAAGTCACGATGGTAATTCAAGCAATTGCATTATGTCTAGCAAGCAATCCCAGCAATTGCAGAAACTCTAGCAGGCAATCCCAACAATTACAACACGTCCAGAAGGCAATGCTAGCAATTACAACAACTCTAGTAGGCAATCCCAACAATTGTAGCACGTCTAGCTGGCAATCCTAGCAAATACAACACATCCAAAAGGCAATGCCAGCAATTATAGCACAACCAGCAGGCAATCCCAGCAATTGCAGCAAGTCTAGCAAGCAATTCAAGCTATTACAGCATGTCTAAATGGCAATCCCAACAATTGCAACAGGTCCAACAGGAAATCCCAGCAATTGTAGCATGTCTAGAAGGTAATCCCATCAATTGCAACATGTCTAGATGGCAATCCCAGCATTTGTAGCATGTCCAGATGCCAGTTAAGGCAATTGTAGGACATCCAGAAGGCAATCCTAGCAATTGCAGTAAGTCAAGAAGGTAATTCAACCAATTATAGTACATCCTGCAAGCAATCTCAGTAATTGCAGCAAGTGTGGCAAGCAATCCCAACAATTGCAACACATCCAGTAATCAATCCCAACAAAAGTAAGAGGTTCAATAGGCAATCTCACCAATGGTAGCATGTCCAGAAGGAATTTCAAGTAATTGCAACACGTCTAGATGGCAATCCCAACAATTGCAACAGGTCCAATAGGCAATCCCACCAATTTCAGCACATCTAGAAGGTAATGTGGGCAATTGCAGCATGTCTAGAACGCAATCCTAACAATTGCAGCATGTCCAGATGTCAATCCCAACATTTTTAGCATGTTCGAATGGCAGTTAAGGCAATTGTAGCACATCCAAAAGGCAATCCCAGCAATCACAACTATTCAAGATGGTAATTCAAGCAATTGCAGCACATCCTACAAGCAATCTCAGTAATTGCATCAAGTTTGGCAAGCAAGCCCAGCAATTACAACACGTCTAGAAGGCAATGCCAGCAATTACAGCACATCCAGTAGGCAATCCCAATGCCCAACTGGCAATCACACCAATTGCATTATGTCCAGCAGGAATTTCAAGTAATTGCAGCAAGTCTAGATGGCAATCCCAACAATTACAGTAGGTACAGCAGGTAATCCCACCAATTGCAGCATGTCTAAAAGGTAATGTAGGCAATTGCAGCACGTCCAGAAGGTAATCCTAACTATTGCAGCATGTCCAGATGGCAATCCCAGCATTTGCAGCATGTCCAAATGCCAATTAAGCCAATTGTAGCACGTCCAAAAGGCAATCCTAGCAATCACAATTAGTCAAGAAGGTAATTCAAGCAATTGTAGCATGTCCTGTAAGCAATCTTAGTAATGGCAGCAAGTTTGGCAAGCAATGCCAGCAACTTTAGCACATCTAGGAGGCAATGTCAGTAATTGTAGCACGTCTAGTAAGTAATCCCAACAAAATTAGGATGTCTAACAGGTAATCACAACAATTATAGCATGTCCAGTAGTAATTTCAAGCAATTGCAACACGTGTAGATGGTATTCCTAACAATTACAGTAGGTCTAGTAGGCAATCCTAGCAATTCCAACACATCTAGAAGGTAATACTAACAACTGTAGCATGTCTAGAAGGTAATTCCATCGATTGCAACATGTCCAGATGGCAATCCCAACTATTGCAACACGTCTAGAAGCTAGTTAAAGCAATTGTAGGACGTCTAGAAGGCAATCCTAGCAATTATGGCACCTCCAGAAGGAAATTCCATCAATTACAACAAGTCCATAGGCAATCCCATCATTTACTAGTAATTGTAGCACGTCTAGAAGGCAATGCCAGCAATTGCAGCACTTCCAACATGCAATCGCAGCAATTACAGAACGTCTAAAGGGCAATCCCATCAATTACAACATGTCTAGAAGGTAATCCCAACAATTGCAGTACGTCGGGAAGGCAATTAAAGGAATTGTAGCATGTCTAGAAGGCAATCCCAACAATTGCAACAAGTCAAGAAGGTAATTCAAGCAATTGCAACACGTCCAGCAGGCAATCCTAGCAATTGCAGCAAGTCTAGTAGGTAATCCCAACTATCATAGCATGTTTAGAAGGCAATGCCTACAATTGCAGCACCTCCAGTAAGCAATCCTAACAATTGCAGCACGTCTAGCAAGGAATCCCAATAATTGCAGCACATTTAGATGGCAATCATAATAGTTGCAGTAGTCTAGTAGGCAATCCTAACAATTGTATCACGTCTTGAAGGCAATACCGGCAATTGCAATACATCCAAAAGGCAATTCAATTCCATGAATTACAACATGTGCAAAAGGCAATCCTAGCAATTACAGCACGTCTGGAAGGCAATTAATGTAATTGTAGCACATCCAGTATGCAATCCGAGCAATTGCAGCAAGTCAAGAAGCTAATTCAACAATTGTAGCACATCCAGCGAGCAATCCTAGCAATTGCAGCAAGTCCAACAGGCAATCGTAGGAATTACAACACGTCCAGAAGGCAATGCCTGCAATTGCAACATGTTCAACAAGTAGTCCCAACAATTACAGCACATCTATCAGGCAATCCTAGTAATTGCAGCAAGTCCAGTAGGTAATTCAAGTAATTACGGTATGTTTAGATGACAATCACAACAATTGTTGTAAGTCCAGTAGGCAATTCTAGCAATTGCAACACATCTAGAAGGCAATAACGGCCATTGAAGTATGTTGAGAAGGCAATCCCATGAATTGCAGCATGTGCAAAAGGAAATCCTATTCGATTTGCTAGCACATTTGATGGAAAGGCAATTAATGCAATTGTAGCACGTCCAGAAGGCAATCCCCCCAGCAATTGAGCAATCAAATTAGTAACAAATTGCAAGCACGTTTTGATGGCAATCAAAATTTAGCAAGTAGTAGGCAATCCTAGCAAGAGGTGCAAAAGGCAATTGCAAAAGCACGTTTTGAAGGCAATCCCAATCCCTACAATTGTAGCATAGTCTAGTAAAGGCACAATCCGCAACAATTTGCAGACAGGTCTAGAAGAACTAATTTAATTAAGCAATTTTAGCAAGTCCAAAAAGGCAATCCCTACAATTGCAATAATTGCCAGCATGTCTAGAAGGAAAAGGCAAAATCCAGCAATTGTAACATGTCTAGAATGTAAATCTTGATATTACAGCATTAGTTGGTAGGCAATCCCAGCAATACGTCCCAGAAGGCAATGCCAACAATAAAATCACGTACAGAAGAAAAGCCAGAGCGAATTGTAGCCCATCTAGTAGGAAATTCCCCGCAATTGCAGTGCGTCCAGCAGTGCAATCGCAGCATGTCCACACCATGTTCACACAAAGGCAAGGGCGCATACCCATCAGAATAGCAGCATGTCCCATATGTGAGTAATCCTAGCAATTTGCAGCACGATTGTAAGGCAAATGAAGCAAATGTTGTCACCGTCCAAAAGGCAGAATCCAGCAATTGTAGGCAAGACACGACCTATAATTCAAGCAATTGCAGCATGTCTCAAGCAAATAGCAACACATCCTGCAAGCAATCCCCAGAAGGCAATCGCAGCATGTCTAGAAGGAAAT
>JBAPLH010000158.1:0-112112 GCA_037897445.1 Ceriops zippeliana
TATTCAAGCAATAGCAACACATCCTACAAGCAATCCCAGCAATTACAGCAACTCTGGTAGAAATCCTAGCAATTACAGTATGTCCAAAAGGTAATGCCAACAATTTTAGCACGTCAAGAAGGTAATCGCAGCAATTGCAGCATGTTTAGCAAGCAATCACGGCAATTGCAGCAAGACCAGCAGGAAATTCAATCAATTGCAGCACGTCTAGAAGGCAATGCTGGTAATTGCAGTATGTCAAAAAGGCATTCCCATTAATTGCAGCATGTCCAAAAGGCAATCCTAGTAATTACAGCATGTCTGAAAGGCAATTAAAGCAATTGTAAACACGTCCAAAGGGCAATCCCAACAAATGGAACAAATGAAGAATGTAATTCAAGCAATTGCAGCACGTCTCACAAGCAATCCCAGCAATTGTCATAAGTCTGACAAGCAATCCTAGCAATCATAGCACATCCAGAAGGCATTGCCAGCAATTTCAGCATTTCAAGCATGCAATCCTAGCAATTGTAGCACGCCTAGGAGGCAATGCTAGCAATTGCAGCATGTCTAGATGGCAATCACCACAATTGCAGAAGGTCTAGTAGGCAATCCCAGCAATTAAAGCACGTCTAGAAGGCAATGCTAGCAGTTGTAGCATGTCCAAAAGGCAATCCCATCAATTGCAGCATGTCCAGAAAGCTAACCCAGCAATTGCAGCACGACTAGCAAGCAATTCAAGCAATTGAAAAACGTCTAGATGGTAATCACCCAACAATTGTAGCAGGAGCACCTAGCTAGCAATGCCAATTGTAGCATGCCAATAGATAGCAAAATCTCAACAATTGCTGTAAGTCTAGCAGGCAATGCCAGTATAGAAATCTCAACAAGCATGTCTAGAAGGCAATCTCGTCAGCATTGCAGCAAGTGCAGCAAGTCCAGAAGGTAATTCAAGCAATTGAACGTCCAGCAAGCAATCCCCAGCAATTGCAGCTTGTCTAGTAGGCAATCGCAGCAAGTCCAGTAGGAAATTGAAGCAATTCCACACGCCTAGACGGCAATCCCAACAATTGCAGCAGGTCCAATAGGCAATCGCAACAATTACAACACGTCTAGAAGGCAATATCGGCAATTGTAGCACATCTAGAAGGCAATGTCAACAATTGTATCACGTCCAAAAGGAAATCCCAGTAATTGCAGCAACTCTAGCAAGTATTCTCAACAATTATAGCACGTCCAGTAGGCCATCCCAGCAATTGCAGTACATCCAATAGGCAATCGCAACAATTGTAGCAAGTCCAGTTGGAAATTCAGGCAATTGCAACACTTTTAGATGGCAATCCCAACAATTGTAACAGGTCGAAAAGGTAATCCTAGCAATTACAACATGTACAGAAGGCAATGCCAACAATTGCAACATGTCTAGAAGGCAATGTCAGCAATTGCAACACACATCTAGATGGCAACGCAACAATTGTAGTAGGTCCAGTAGGTAATCCCAGTAATTACAGCATGTCTAGAAGGCTATGTCAGCAATTGCAGCATGATTAGATGACAATCCCATCAATTGCAGCATGTCCTGAAGGCAATCCCAGAAATTGCAACACATTCGGAACGCAATTAAAGCAATTGTATCACATCTAGAAGGTGATCCCAGCAATTGTAGCAAGTCAAGAAGGTAATTCAAGTAATTGCACCATGTCCTACAAGCAATTCCAGCAATTACAGTACATCCAAATGGTAATGCCAGCAGTTGTAGCACGTCCAATAGGCATTCCAATTAATTACAACAAGTCCAGTAGGTAATCCAAGCAATTACAGCACGTCCAGCAAGCAATCCTAGCATTTAAAGCTTGTCAAGAATGTAATTCAAGCAATTGCAGCACATCCAACAATCAATCCCAGTAATTACAGCACGTCCAGAAGGCAACGCATGTAATTGTAGCTTGTCCAGCAAGCAATCCCACCAATTGTAATATGTCCAACAGGTAATCCTTGAAATTGTAGCCAGTCCAAAAGCCAATTCAACCAATTGCAGCATGTCTAGATGACAATATCGCCAATTGCCACACATCTAGATGGCAATGTCTGTAATTGTAACATGTCTAGATGGCAATCCCATCAATTGCAACACGTCCAGAAGGCAATCCCAACAATTGTAGAACATCCAGCAAGCAATCCCTACAATTGCAGCAACTCTGGTGGGCAATCCTACCAATTACAGCACATCCAAAAGGCAATGCCAACAATTGCAGCACGTCTAACAATCAATCGCAGCAAGTCCAACTAGTAATTCAAGCAATTACACCACCTCTAGATGGCAATCCCAATAATTGTAGCACGTCTAACAAGCAATCCCAGCAATTATAGCACGTCTAGAAGCCAATGCCAGCAATTGCAGCATGTCCAGCAGGCAATCCCAGTAATTGCAGTAGGTCCAGCAAGCAAACCAAGCAATTGTAACAGGCCTAAAAGGCAATGTTGGTAATTGCAGCACGTCCAAAGGGTAATCCCATTAATTGTAGGATGTCCAAAAGGCAATCACAACAATTGTAGCACGTCCAGATGGGAGTTAAAGCAATCATAGTATGTCTAGAAGGCAATCCCAGCAATTCCAGCAAGTCGAGAAGGTAATTGAAGTAATTGCAGCATGTCAACAATCCCAGTAATTGCAGCAAGCCTGGCAAGCAATCTTAGTAATTATAACATGTCCAAAATGCAATGACAACAATTACAGCTCATCTAGTAGGCAATCCCAGCAATTGCAGCACGTCCAAGTAGCAATGATAACAATTGCAGCACAAGCAGTAGGCAATCCCAACAATTGCGGCAAGTCCAATTGGGAATCCCAGCAATTACAGCCCATCCAGCAAGCAATCCCATCAATTGTTGCACGTCTAGAAGGCAATCCAAGCAATTAAAGTACCCCAAGAGGGCAATGACAATAATTGCAGCACGTCCAGTAGGCAATCCCAACAATTGCAGCAAGTCCAGCAGGCATTTCAAGCAATTGCAGCATGTTTAGATGACAATACCAACAATTGTAGATGGTCCAGCAGGCAAACCTAGCCATTGCAGCATGTCTCGAAGGTAGTGCCAGCAATTGCAGCACGTCTGGAAAGCAATTAAAGCAATTGGAGCACGTATAGAGGGCAATCCCAGCAATTGCAGCATGTCCAGAAGGAAATTCAAGCAATTGTTGTACATGTAAAAGGTAAAACTAGCAATTGTAGCACGTCCAGTAAGCAATCCTAAAAATTGCAGCACGACTAGATTGCAATCCCAACAATTGCAACAGGTCTAGTAGGCAATTTGAGCAAATGCAGAATGTCTAGAAGGCAATGCTGGCTATTACAGCACGTCCAGAAGGCAATCCCATCAATTGCAGGATGTCAAGAAGGCAATCCCAGCATTTGCAGCACATCAAGCAATCCCAACAATTGCAGCAACTCTGGCAGGTAATTCCAGCGATTGCAGCACATCTAGTACGCCATCCCATCAATTGCAGCAAGTCCAGTTGGCAATTCAAGCAATTGAAGCACATCCAACAAGTAAATGCAGCAATTATAGCAAGTCCAGCTAGCAATTCAAGCAATTGCAGCACCTTTAGATGGCAATCCCAACAATTGTAACACGTCCAACATGTAATCCCATCAATTACAGCACGTCTAAAAGGCAATGACTGCAATTGCAGCACATTTAGAAGGCAATGCCAGTAATTGCACCACATCCAGCAAGAAATCCTAACAATTGCACCACGTCTAGCAAGCAATCCCAACTATTGCAGCAAGTCCATTAGGCAATTCAAGCAATTGCAACATGTCTAGATAACAACCCAACAATTGCAGTAGGTCCAGCAGGCAATCCCATCAATTGCAGCACGTCTGAAAGGCTATACCGATAATTGCAGCATGCTTAGAAGGTAATCCCATCAATTGCAGCATGTCCAGAAGGCAATCCTAGCAATTGCGGCATGTCTAAATGCAATTAAAGCAATTGTAGCACGTCTAGAAGGCAATCCCAGCAATTACAACAAATTAAGAAGGTAATTCAAGCAATTGCAGCACGTCCCACAAGCAATCCCAACAATTGCAACAAGTTCAGCAGACAATCCTTGTAATTACAGCATGTCCAGAAGGTAAAGCCAGCAATTGTAGCATATCCAATAGGCAATCCCAGCAATTGCACCACATCCAGCAGGCAATTGCAGCAATTGTAGCATGTCTAGATGGCCATCCCAACAATTTCAAGAGGTCCTATAGGCAATCCCAGCAATTGCAGCATGTCTAGAAAGCAATGCCTGCAATTGCAGCACTTCGAGCGAGCAATTCTAGCATGTCTAAAGGGCAATCGCAACAATTGTAGAAGGTCCAGCAAGTAAACCAGCCATTACAGCACATCCAGCAGGTAATTGCAGCAAGTCCAGCAGGAAATTCAAGCAATTGCAGCACACGTCTAAAAGCCAATGCTAGCAATTACAGCACATCCAAAGGGCAATCCCATCAATTGCAGCATGTCCAGAAGGCAATCCCAGCAATTGCAGCACATCCAGAAGGCAAATAAAGCAAATGTAGCACGCCTAGAAGACAATCCCAGCAATTACAGCATGTCAAGAATGTAACTCAAGCAATTGCTACACATCCCGCAGGGAATCCCAACAATTGTAACAAGTAATTGTAGCAATTGTAATTCTAGCAATTGCAGTAAGTCAAGAAGGTAATTCATGTAATTGCAGCATGTCCCACAAGCAATCCCAGCAATCGCAGCAAGTCTGGCAGGCAATCCCAGCAATTACATCACGTCCGGAATGACATGCCAGCAATTGCAGCACATCCAGTAGGTAATCCCAGCAATTGCAGCATGTCCAACAGGCAATTGTAGGAAATGCAGCAAGTCCAGTAGGCAATCCAAAAATTTGTAGCAAGTCTAGAAGGCAATTCAAGCAATTGCAGCACATCCAGAAGCAATTGTAGCAGTTGTAGCAAGTTCAGCAAACAATTCAAGCAATTCCAGCATGTCTGGATTGTCATCCCAACAACAGCAGGTCTAGCAGGCAATCCCAGCAATTGCAACACCTCCAAAAGGCAACATGTCCAATAGGCAATCCCAGCAATTGCACCACGTGTAGAAGGCAATGTCGGCAATTGCAACAAGCCCAATCGACAAACCCATCAGTTGCAGCATGTCTAGAAGGCAATCCCAGCAATTCCAGCACATCCAGCAAGCAATTAAATCAATTGTAGTACGTCTAAAAGGCAATCCCAGCAATTGAAGCAAGTCCAGAAGTTAATTCAAGCAATTGCAGGATGTCCAATAGGCAATCCCAGCAATTGCAGCACGTCCAAAAGGCAATCCTATCAATTGCAGCATGTTGGAAAGGTATTCCAAGCAATTGCAACACGTTCAGAAGGCAATTAAAGTGATTGTAACATGTCCCAAAAGCAATCCCAGCAATTGCAGCAAGTCAAGGAGGTAATTCAAGCAATTGTAGCACGTCCCAGAAGCAATCCTAGCAATTGCAGCAGGAATGGCAGGCAATCACAACAATTATAGCATGTCTAAAAGGCAATGCTAGCAATTGCAGCACGTCCAATAGGCAACAACAGCAATTGTAGGATGTCCATCAGGCAATTCTAGAAATTGCAGCAAGTCCAAAAGGCAATTCAAGCAATTGTAGCATGTCTAGATGGTAATCCTTATAATTGAAGCTGGTCCAATAGGCAATCCCAACAATTGCAACACGTCTAGAAGGCAATGTTGACAATTGCAACAAGTTCAATAGGCAAGCCCATCAATTGCATCATGTTTAGAAGGCAATCACAACAATTCCAGCACTTCCGGAAGGCATTTAAAGCAATTGTAATACGTCCAAAAGGCAATCCCAACAATTACAGCAAGTCCAAAAGTTAATTCAAGCAATTGCAGCAAGTCCAGCAAGCAATCCCAGCAACTACAGCACGTCTAAAAGGCAATCTCATCAATTGCAGCATGTCGAAAAGACATTCCAAGCAATTGGAGCATGTTCGGAAGGTAATTAATGCGATTGCAGCATGTTCAGAATGCAATCCCAACAATTGTAGCAAGTCAAGGATGTACTTCAAGCAATTGTAGCATGTCCTAGAAGCAATTCCACCAATTGCAACAGTAATGGCAGGCAATCACAACAATTATAACACATCCAAAAGGCAATGCCAGCAATTACATCACATCCAATAGGCAACTACAGAAATTGCAGCATGTCCATCAGGCAATCCTAGAAATTGCAGCAAGTCCAAAAGGCAATTCAAGCAATTGCAGCACATCTAGATGGCAATCCTTACAATTGAAGCTGGTCCAACAGGCAATTCCAGCAATTTACGCACGTCTAAAAGGCAACGTCAACAATTGTAGCAAGCCCAATAGGCATGCCCATCAATTGCATCATGTCTAGAAGGCAATCCCAACAATTCTAGCATGTTCAGAAGGCATTTAAAGCAATTGTAATATGTCTAGAAGGCAATCCCAGCAACTGTAGCACGTCCAGAAGTTAATTCAAGCAATTGCAGCACATCCAGCAAGCAATCCCAACAATTGTAGCAAGTCTGAAAGGCAATCCCAGCAATTACCGCACGTCCGGAAGGCCCTGCCAGCAATTGTATCATGTCTGGCAAGCAATCCCAACAATTGCGGCATGTCCAAAAGGCAGTCCCAGCAATTGCAGCATGTCCAAAAGGCATTCCAAGCAATTGCAACACGTTTAGAAGGCACTTAAAGCAATTGTAACAGGTCCAAAAAGTAATACCAACAATTGTAGCAAGTCAAGGAGGTAGTTCAAGCAATTGTAGCACGTTCTAGAAGTAATCCCAACAATTGCAACAAGAATGGCAGGCAATTGCAGCAATTACAACATGTCCAAAACACTGCCAGCAATTGCATCACATCTAATAGGTAATCACAACTATTGCAGCAAGTCCATCAGGCGACACTAGAAATTGTAGCAAGTCTAGAAGGCAATTCAAGCAATTGCAGCATGTCTACATGTCAATCCCAACAATTAAAGCTGGTACAGCAGGCAATCCCAACAATCGTAGTATGTCTAGAAGGCAACATCAGCAATTGCAGCAGGCCCAATAGGCAAACCAATCAATTGCAACATGTCCAGAAGGTAATCCTAGCAATTCCAGCACATCCAGAAGGCAATTAAAGCAATTGTAGCGCGTTTATAAGGCAATCTTAGCAATTGCAGCAAGTCAAGAAGGTAATTCAAGCAATCAGCACGCCTTGCAAACAATCCTAGAAATTGCAACAATTACAACACGTCTAGAAGGCAATGCAAGTAATTGCAGCATCTCCAGAAGGCAATCCCATTAAATGCAGCATGTCCAGAAAGTAATCCTAACAATTGCAACATGTCTGAAAGGCAATTAAAGCAATTGTAGCATGTCTAGAAGGCAATCCCAGCAATTGCAACAAGTCCAGAAGGTAGTTCAAGCAATTGTAGCACGTCTAGCAAGCAATCCCAGCAATTACTGCACTTACAAAAGGTCTTGCTTGCAATTGCAACATATTCGACAAGCAATCCTAACAATTACAATGCATCCAACAGCCACTCCCAACAAGTGTAGCAAGTCTAGCAGAAAATTCAATCAATTACAGCACATCTAGATGGAAATCCTAACAATTGCTGTAAGTCCAGTAGGCAATCCCAGCAATTGCAAGCACATCTCGAATCAATGCCAACAATTATAGCACGTCTACAAGGCAATCCCATCAATTGCAAAATGTTTAGAAGGTAATCTTAGCAATTGCAGCACATTCAAAAGGCAATTAAACCAATTGTAGCACGTCCAAAAGGCAATCACAGCAATTGCATTAAGTCAAGGATGTAATTCAAGCAATTGTAGCACGTCCCAAAAGTAATCCCAACAATTGCAGCAGGTCCGGCAAGCAATCTCTTGGAAATTACAACAATTCTAGAAGGCAATTCAAGCAATTGTAGCACATCTAGATGGCAATCCCAGCAATTGCAACAAGTCCTGCATGCAATCCTATCAATTACAGCACGTTGGGAAGGCAATGCCGATAATTGCAGCACGTCTAGAAGGCAATCTCATTAATTGCACTATGTGTAGACGACAATCCTAGCAATTGTAGCACATCTGGAAGGCAATTAAAGGAATAGTAACACGTCTAGAAGGCAATCCCAGTAATTGTAGCAAGTCAAGAAGGTAATTTGAGCAATTGTAAAAGTCCAACAAGCAATCCTAACAATTGTAGCAAGTCCAATAGGTAATCCCATCAATTGCAATATGTCTAGAAGGCAATCTTAGCAATTGTAGAATGTTCGAAAGGCGATTAAATCAATAGTAGCACGTCTGGAAGGTAATGCTAGCAATTGTAACAAGTCACGATGGTAATTCAAGCAATTGCATTATGTCTAGCAAGCAATCCCAGCAATTGCAAAAACTCTAGCAGGCAATCCTAGCAATTGCAAAAACTCTAGCAGGCAATCCCAGCAATTACAACACGTCCAGAAGGCAATGCTAGCAATTACAACAACTCTAGTAGGCAATCCCAGCAATTGTAGCACGTCTAGCTGGCAATCCTAGCAAATACAACACATCCAAAAGGCAATGCCAGCAATTATAGCACAACCAGCAGGCAATCCCAGCAATTGCAGCAAGTCTAGCAAGCAATTCAAGCTATTACAGCATGTCTAAATGGCAATCCCAACAATTGCAACAGGTCCAACAAGAAATCCCAGCAATTGTAGCATGTCTAGAAGGTAATCCCATCAATTGCAACATGTCTAGATGGCAATCCCAGCATTTGTAGCATGTCCAGATGCCAGTTAAGGCAATTGTAGGACATCCAGAAGGCAATCCTAGCAATTGCAGTAAGTCAAGAAGGTAATTCAACCAATTATAGTACATCCTGCAAGCAATCTCAGTAATTGCAGCAAGTGTGGCAAGCAATCCCAACAATTGCAACACATCCAGTAATCAATCCCAACAAAAGTAAGAGGTTCAACAAGCAATCTCACCAATGGTAGCATGTCCAGAAGGAATTTCAAGTAATTGCAACACGTCTAGATGGCAATCCCAACAATTGCAACAGGTCCAATAGGCAATCCCACCAATTTCAGCACATCTAGAAGGTAATGTGGGCAATTGCAGCATGTCTAGAACGCAATCCTAACAATTGCAGCATGTCCAGATGCCAATCCCAACATTTTTAGCATGTTCGAATGGCAGTTAAGGCAATTGTAGCACATCCAAAAGGGCAATCCCAGCAATCACAACTATTCAAGATGGTAATTCAAGCAATTGCAGCACATCCTACAAGCAATCTCAGTAATTGCATCAAGTTTGGCAAGCAAGCCCAGCAATTACAACACGTCTCTAGAAGGCAATGCCAGCAATTACAGCACATCCAGTAGGCAATCCCAATGCCCAACTGGGCAATCACACCAATTGCATTATGTCCAGCAGGAATTTCAAGTAATTGCAGCAAGTCTAGATGGCAATCCCAACAATTACAGTAGGTACAGCAGGTAATCCCACCAATTGCAGCATGTCTAAAAGGTAATGTAGGCAATTGCAGCACGTCCAGAAGGTAATCCTAACTATTGCAGCATGTCCAGATGGCAATCCCAGCATTTGCAGCATGTCCAAATGCCAATTAAGCCAATTGTAGCATGTCCAAAAGGCAATCCTAGCAATCACAATTAGTCAAGAAGGTAATTCAAGCAATTGTAGCATGTCCTGTAAGCAATCTTAGTAATGGCAGCAAGTTTGGCAAGCAATGCCAGCAACTTTAGCACATCTAGGAGGCAATGTCAGTAATTGTAGCACGTCTAGTAAGTAATCCCAACAAAATTAGGATGTCTAACAGGTAATCACAACAATTATAGCATGTCCAGTAGTAATTTCAAGCAATTGTAACACGTGTAGATAGTATTCCTAACAATTACAGTAGGTCTAGTAGGCAATCCTAGCAATTCCAACACATCTAGAAGGTAATACTAGCAACTGTAGCATGTTCAGAAGGTAATTCCATCGATTGCAGCATGTCCAGATGGCAATCCCAACTATTGCAACACGTCTAGAAGCTAGTTAAAGCAATTGTAGGACGTCCAGAAGGCAATCCTAGCAATTATGGCACCTCCAGAAGGAAATTCCATCAATTACAACAAGTCCATAGGCAATCCCATCATTTGCTAGTAATTGTAGCACGTCTAGAAGGCAATGCCAGCAATTGCAGCACTTCCAACATGCAATCGCAGCAATTACAGAACGTCTAAAGGGCAATCCCATCAATTACAACATGTCTAGAAGGTAATCCCAACAATTGCAGTACGTCGGGAAGGCAATTAAAGGAATTGTAGCATGTCTAGAAGGCAATCCCAACAATTGCAACAAGTCAAGAAGGTAATTCAAGCAATTGCAACACGTCCAGCAGGCAATCCTAGCAATTGCAGCAAGTCTAGTAGGTAATCCCAGCTATCATAGCATGTTTAGAAGGCAATGCCTACAATTGCAGCACCTCCAGTAAGCAATCCCAACAATTGCAGCACGTCTAGCAAGCAATCCCAATACTTGCAACACATCCTATAGGCAAGTCAAGTAATTGCAGCACATTTAGATGGCAATCATAATAGTTGCAGTAGTCTAGTAGGCAATCCTAACAATTGCAGCACGTCTTGAAGGCAATACCGGCAATTGCAATACATCCAAAAGGCAATTCAATTCCATGAATTACAACATGTGCAAAAGGCAATCCTAGCAATTGCAGCACGTCTGGAAGGCAATTAATGTAATTGTAGCACATCCAGTATGCAATCCGAGCAATTGCAGCAAGTCAAGAAGGTAATTCAACAATTGTAGCACATCCAGCGAGCAATCTTAGCAATTGCAGCACGTCTGGAAGGCAATTAATGTAATTGTAGCACATCCAGTATACAATCCTAGTAATTGCAGCAAGTCAAGAAGGTAATTCAACAATTGTAGCACATCCAGGGAGCAATCCTAGCAATTGCAGCAAGTCCAACAAGCAATCGTAGGAATTACAGCACGTCCAGAAGGCAATGCCTGCAATTGCAACATGTCCAACAAGTAGTCCCAACAATTACAGCACATCTATCAGGCAATCCTAGTAATTGCAGCAAGTCCAGTAGGTAATTCAAGTAATTACGGTATGTTTAGATGACAATCACAACAATTGTTGTAAGTCCAGTAGGCAATTCTAGCAATTGCAACACATCTAGAAGGCAATAACGGCCATTGAAGTATGTTGAGAAGGCAATCCCATGAATTGCAGCATGTGCAAAAGGAAATCCTAGCGATTGTAGCACATTTGGAAGGCAATTAATGCAATTGTAGCACGTCCAGAAGGCAATCCCAGCAATTGCAGCAAGTCAAATTAGTAATTTAAGCAATTGCAGCACGTTTTGATGGCAATCCCAACAATTGTAGCAAGTCTAGTAGGCAATCCTAGCAATTGTAGCATGTGCAAAAGGCAATGCTAGCAAATGCAACACGTCAAGAAGGCAATCCCATCAATTGTAGCATATCTAGAATGCAATCCCAACAATTGCAGCAGGTCTAGAAGGAAATTTAAGCAATTTTAGCATGTCCAAAAGGCAATCCCTACAATTGCAATAATTGCAGCATGTCTAGAAGGTAAGGCAAATCCAGCAATTGTAACATGTCAAGAATGTAATTCATGTAATTACAGCAAGTTTGGTAGGCAATCCCAGCAATACGTCCAGAAGGCAATGCCAACAATTAAAGCACGTACAGAAGTAATGCCAGCAATTGTAGCCCATCTAGTAGGCAATCCCCGCAATTGCAGTGCGTCCAGCAGGCAATCGCAGCATGTCCAGCAGGTGATCCAAGCAATTGCAGCAAGCCTAGAAGTCAATTCAAGCAATTGCAGCACATCTAGAAGGCAAAGCCAGCAATTACACCATGTTCAAAAGGCAATCCCATCAATAGCAGCATGTCCATATGGTAATCCTAGCAATTGCAGCACGTTTGTAAGGCAATTGAAGCAAATGTAGCACGTCCAAAAGGCAATCCCAGCAATTGTAGCAAGACAAGAATATAATTCAAGCAATTGCAGCATGTCTCAAAAGTAATTCCACCAATTGTAGCAAGTCTGGCAAGCGATCCTAACAATAACAACACATCTTGAAGGCTTTGACAAAAATTGCAGCACGCCTGGCAAGTAATCCCAGCAATTGTGGCATGTCAAGAAGGTTATTCAAGCAATAGCAACACATCCTGCAAGCAATCCCAGCAATTGCAGCAACTCCGGCAGGAAATCCCAGCAATTATGGCATGTCCAGAAGGTAATGCCAACAATTTTAGCACGTCCAGAAGGCAATCGCAGCATGTCTAGAAGGAAATTCAAGCAATTGTTGCACATCTAGAAGATAAAGCTAGCAATTGCAGCACGTCCAATAAGCAATCCCAACAATTGCAGTACGACTAGATTGCAATCCCAATAGTTGTAGCAGGTCTAGTAGGCAATTCGAGCAAATGCAGAACGTCTAGAAGGCAATGCTGACTATTACAACACGTCCAAAAGGCAATGCCATCAATAGTAGGACGTCGAGAAGGCAATCCCAGCAATCGCAGAACGTCAGGCAATCCCAACAATTGCAGCAACTCTGGCAGGTAATCCCAGCGATTGCAGCACATCTAGTAGGTCATCCCATCAATTGCAGCAAGTTCAGCTAGCAATTCAAGCAATTGCAGCACATCCAACAGGTAATTGTAGCAATTACAGCAAGTCCAGCTAGTAATTCAAGCAATTGCGGCACCTTTAGATGGCAATCCCAACAATTGTAACACATCCAACATGTAATCCCAGCAATTACAGCACATCTAGAAGGCAATGCCTGCAATTGCAGCACATTTAGAAGGCAATGCCAGTAATTGCACACAATCCAGCAAGCAATCCTAGCAATTGCACTGCATTCAGCAGGCAATCCCAACTGTTGCAGCAAGTCCACTAGGCAATTCAAGCAATTGCGACATGTCTAGATGGCAACCCAACAATTGCAGTAGGTCCAGCAGGCAATCCCAGCAATTGCAGCACGTCTAGGAGGCTATACCGACAATTGCAGCACACTTAGAAAGTAATCCCATCAATTGCAGCATGTCTGGAAGGCAATCCTAACAATTGCAGTATGTCTAAATGCAATTAAAGCAATTGTAGCACGTCTAGAAGGCAATCCCAGCAATTACAACAAGTTAAGAAGGTAATTCAAGCAATTGTAGCACGTCCCACAAGCAATCCCAACAATTGCAGAAAGTTCAGCAGACAATCCCAGCAATTACACCATGTCCAGAAGGTAAAGCTAGCAATTGCAGCACATCCAATAGGCAATCCTAGCAATTGCACCACATCCAGCAGGCAATTGCAGCAATTGTAGCATGTCTAGATGGCCATCCCAACAATTTCAAGAGGACCTGTAGGCAATCCCAGCAATTGCAGCACATCTAGAAGGCAATGCCTGCAATTGCAGCACATCCAGCAAGCAATCCAAGCAATTCTAGCAAGTCCAGCAAGCAATTCCAGCACGTCTAGAGGGCAATCGCAACAATTGTAGAATGTCCAGCAAGCAAACCCAGCCATTGCAGCACATCCAGCAGGTAATTGCCGCAATTGCAGCAAGTCCAGCAGGAAATTCAAGCAATTGCAGCACATCTAGATGGCAATGCTAGCAATTGCAGCACGTCCAAAGGGCAATCTCATCAATTGCAGCATGTCCAGAAGGCAATCCCAGCAATTGCAGCACATCCGGAAGGCAATTAAAGAAAATGTAGCCCGTCCAGATGACAATCCCTGCAATTACAGCATTCAAGAATGTTACTCAAGCAATTGCAGCACATCCTGCAGGTAATCCCAACATTTTGTAACAAGTAGCTAGCAGGCGATCCCAGCAATTTCAGCACATCCAGAAGGCATTGCCAGAAATTGCAGCACATTTGGCAAGTAATCCCAACAATTGAAGCACGTCCAGTAGGCAATTCCAGCAATTGCTACAAGCCTAGCAGGCAATTCAGGCAATTGGAGCATGTCTAGATCACAATCCCAACAATTCTAGCAAGTCCAGCAGGCAATCCCAGCAATTGCAGCACGTCTAGAAGGCAAAGTCAGCAATTGCAGCACGTCCAGAAGGCAATTCCATCAGTTGCAGGATGTCTAGAAGCAATCCCAGCAATTGCAGCAATTCTGGAAGGCAATTAAATGAATTGTAGCATGTCTAAAAGGCAATGCTAGCAATTGCAGCAAGTTCGGCAAGTCCTGGAAGCAGTCCCAGCAATTGCAGCAAGTTCGGTAGGGAATCAAAGCAATTATAACATGTCCAGAAGGCAATGCCTACAATCGCAGCACGTCCAGCAAGCAATCCCAACGATTGCAGCACGTCCAGCAGGTAATAGCAGAAATTGCAGCAAGTCCAGAAAGCAATTCAAGCAATTGCAGTACGTATAGATGGCAATCCCAACAATTGCAGCAGGTAGAGCAAGCAATCCTAACAATTGCAGCATGTCTAGAATGCAATGTCAGCAATTGCAGCACGTCCATATGGCAAACCCTTCTATTGCAGCATGTCCATAAGGCAATTCCAGCAATTGCAACTCATCCGAAAGGCAATTAAAGCAATTGTAGTACATTCAGAAGGCAATCCCACTAATTGCAGCAAGTTTAGAAGTTAATTTAAGCAATTGCAACACGTCAAGCATGCAATCCTAGCAATTGCAGCAAGTTTGGAAGGCAATCCCAACAATGATAGTATGTCCGGAAGGCCTTGCCAGCAATTGCATCACGTTCGGCAAGCAATCACAGCTATTGTAAGACGTCCAGCAGGCAATCCCAGCAATTGTAGCAAGTCCAACAAGAAATTCAAGCAATTGCAGCACATCTTGATCGCTATCCCAACAATTGCAGCAAGTCCAGTAGGCAATCGCTGCAATTGTAGCACGTCTAGAAGGCAATGCTAGCAATTATAGTACATCTAGAAGGCAATCCCATCAATTGCAGAATGTCTAAAAGGTAATCCCAACAATTACAGCACGTCTGGAAGGTAATTAAAGCAATTGTACCACATCCAAAAGGCAATTCTAGCAATTGCAGTAAGTCAAGAAGGTAATTCATTTAATTGCAGCATGTCCCACAAGGAATCCCAGTAATTGCAGCAAGTCTGGCAGGCAATCCCAGCAATTACATCATGTCTAGAATGACATGCCAACAATTGCAGCACATCCAATAGGTAATCCCAGCAATTGCAGCACATCCAGTAGTCAATCGTAGCAAATGCTAGAAGTCCAGTAGGTAATCCAAAAATTTGCAGCAAGTCCAGAAGGCAATTCAAGCAATTGCAGCACGTCCAGCATGCAATTGTAGCAAGTTCAACAAACAATTCAAGCAATTTCAGCACATCTAGATAGTCATCCCAACAACTACAGCAGGTCTAGTAGGCAATCCCAGCAATTGCAGCATGTCTAGAAGGCAATGTTGGCAATTGCAGCAAGCCCAATCGGCAAACCCATCAGTTGCAGCATGTGCAGAAGACAATCCCAGCAATTCCAGCACATCTGACAAGCAATTAAATCAATTGTAGTATGTCTAAAAGGCAATGCCAGCAATTGAAGCAAGTCCAAAAGTTAATTCAAGCAATTGCAACACGTCCAGTAGGCAATCCCAGCAATTGCAGCATGTCCAAAAGGCAATCCCATCAATTGTTGCATATCAAAAAGGCATTCCAAGCAATTGCAGCACATTCGGAAGGCAATTAAAGGGATTGTAGCATGTCCAA
The DNA here is from genome assembly GCA_037897445.1 of Ceriops zippeliana. Lineage (NCBI taxonomy): Eukaryota > Viridiplantae > Streptophyta > Magnoliopsida > Malpighiales > Rhizophoraceae > Ceriops > Ceriops zippeliana. The sequence goes on from JBAPLH010000158.1 coordinate 15,788, forward strand.
AAAGCAATCCCAGCAATTGCAGCAAGTTAGGGAGGTCATTCAAGCAATTGTAGCACGTCCTAGAAGCAATCTCAGCAATTGTAGTAGGAATGGCAGGCAATCGCAACAATTACAGCATGTCTAAAAGACAATGCCAGCAATTGCAGCACATCCAATAGGCAACGACAACAATTGCAGCATGTCCATCAGGCAATCCTAGAAATTGCAACAAGTCCAGAAGACAATTCAAGCAATTGCAGCACGTCTAGATGGTAATCCTTGCAATTGAAGCTGGTCCAGAAGGCAATCCCAGCAATTGGAGCGAGTTTGGAAGGAAATGTCGGCAATTGCAGCAAGTCCAATAGGGAAACCCATCAATTACATCATGTTTAGAAGGCAATCACAACAATTCGAGCACTTCCAGAAGGCATTTAAAGCAATTATAATACGGCCAAAAGGCAATCCCAACAATTGCAGCAAGTCTAAAAGTTAATTCAAGCAATTGTGGCACATCCAAAAGGCAATCCCATCAATTGCAGCATGTCGAAAAGGCATTCCAAGCAATTGGAGCATGTTCAAAGGTAATTAATATGATTGTAGGCACGTCCAGAATGCAATCCCAACAATTGCAGCAAGTCAATGACATAATTCAAGTAATTATAGCACACCTCAGAAGCAATCCCACCAATTGCAACAGGAATGGCAGGCAATTGAAGCAATGATAGCATGTCCAAAAGACAATGCCAGCAATTGCAGCAAGTCCAGTAGGCAACGACAGCAATTGCAGCATGTCCATCAGGCAATCCTAGAAATTGCAGTAAGTCTAGAAGGCAGTTCAAGCAATTGCAGCACGTCTAGATGGCAATCCTTACAATTGAAGCTGGTCCAACAGGCAATCCTAGCAGTTTCAACATGTCTAAAAGGCAATATCAGCAATTGTAGCAAGCCCAATACGGATGCCCATCAATTGCATCATGTCTAGAAGGCAATCCCAACAATTCCAGCACGTCCGGAAGGAATTTAAAGCAATTGTAATATGTCTAGAAGGCAATCCCAGCAATTGCAGTAAGTCCAGAAGTTAATTCAAGCAATTAAGTAGGAATTGCAATTAAGCAATTAAGTAATCCCAATAGGCAATTGCAACAATTGTAGCATGTTAAGTAGGAATTTCAAGCAATTGTAGCACGTCTAGATGACAATCCCAATAATTGCATCAAGTTCAGTAGGCAATCTCAACCATTTTAGCACATGTAAAAGGCAATCCCATCAATTGCAACATGTCTAGATGGCAATCCCAACAATTACAGCTTGTCTGGAAGCCAGTTAAAGCAATTGTTGCACATCTTGAAGGCAATCCTAGCAATTACATCAAGTCAAGATAGTAATTCAAGCAATTGTAGCACGTGAAGGTAATTCAAGCAATCCTAGCAGTTGCAGCAAGTTTGGTAGGCAATCGCAACAATTACATCACGTCCACATGGCATGCCTGCAATTGTAGCAAGTCCAACAACTAATCCCAACAATTGCAGCACATCTAGTAGGCAATCCCACCAATTGTAGCACATCTAGTCGTTAATCGTAGCAATTACAACAAGTCTAGCAAGCAATCCCAGCAGCAATTGCAGCACGTACAGAAGTCAATGCCGACAATTGCAGCACGTTGTGAAGGCAATCCCATCAATTGCAACATGTCTAAAACGCATTCCCAACAATTACAGCAAGTCTAGTAGGAAATCCGAGCAATTGTAGCATGTCTAAAAGGCAATGACAATAATTGCAGCAATTACAGCACGTCTATAAGGCAATGCTTGCAATTGCAACACATCTAGCAAGCAATCCCAACAATTGCAGCAAGTCCAGCAGGCAACCCCAGCAATTACAACACGTATAGAAGGCAATGCCAACAATTGCAGCGCATTTAGTAGGCAATCCCAACAATTGCACCACATATAGCACGCAATCACAACAATTATAGCATGCCCACCATGAAATTCAAGGAATTGCAGCACATCAAGATGGCAATCCCAATAATTGCAGCATGTCCAGCAGGCAATTCGAGGAATTGCAACACGTTTAGATGGCAATCACAACAATTGCAGTAAGTCCAATAGGCAATCCTAGCAATTACAGTACCTCTTGAAGGCAATAATAGCAAATGCAGTACATCCAAAATGCAATCCCATGAATTGTAGCATGTCTAAAAGGCAATTCTAACAATTCCAGCACATACGAAAGGAAATTAATGGAATTGTAGCACATCCAGAAGGCAATCCTAGCAATTGCAGCATGTCAATAAGGTAATTCAAGCAATTGCAGCTTGTCCCGCAGGTAATCCCAGCAATTGCAGCAAGTATGACAGACAATCCCAGCTATTACAACACGTTTAGAAGGCAATGCCTATAATTGCAGCATGTCCAGCAAGAAGTCCCACCAATTCTAGCACCTTTAGCCACCAATTGCAACAAGTACAACATGTCCAGCTAGCAATCCCAGCAATTGCAGTATGTCTAGAAGTCAATCTCATCAATTGCAGCAAGTCAATAAGTTAACTCAATCAATTGTAGCATGTCCCGTAAGTAATCCTAGCAATTGTAGCAAGTCCGACAGGTAATCCCAGCAATTACAACACGTCTAGAAGGCAATGCTAGCAATTGTAGCATTTCGAGTAGGCAATCCCAATAATTGCACCACGTCCAGCATGCAATCGCAGCAATTGTAGCATGTCCAACATAAAATTCAAGGAATTGTAGCATGTCAAGATGACAATCCCAACAATTGCGGCAAGTCTAGCAGGAAATTCAAGCAATTGTAGCACGTCTATATGGCAATCCCAACATTTGCAAAAGGTGCAGCAGGCAGTCCCATCAATTGCAGCAAGTTTAGAATGCAATCCCAACAATTGTAGCACATTTGGAAGGCAATTTAAGCAATTGTAGCACATCCAAAAGTCAATCCTAGAAATCACTGCATGTCGAGAATGTAATTCAAGCAATTGCAGCACGCCCAGCAAGTAATCCCAGAAATTGCAACAAGTCTGGTAGGCAATCCCAGCAATTACAGCACATCCAAAAGGCAATGCCTGAAATTGTTAGCATGTCCAGCAAGTAATCCCAACAATTGCAGCACGTACTGCAGGCAATTCAAGCAATTGCAGCATGTTTAGATGTCAATCCCAACAATTGCGACAAGTCCATTAGGCAATGTCAGCAATTGCAGCACTTCTAGAAGGCAATGCCAGCAGTTGCAACACGTCCTGAAGGCAATCCCATCAATTGCAGCATGTCAAGAATGCAATCCCAGCAATTGCAGTATGTCCAGAAGGCAATTTAAGCATTTGTAGCTCGTGCAGAAGGCAATCCCAACAATTGCAGCAAGTCAAGAAGTTAATTCAAGCAATGGCAGCAAATTCGGCAGACAATCCCAACAATTACAACACATCCAGAAGGCAATGCCAACAGCAATTACATCAATTGCATCAAGTCTAACAAGCAATCCTAGTAATGACAGCACGTCTAGAAGGCAATGCTAGTAATTGTAGTATGTCCAAAAGGTAATGCTAACAATTGCAGCACTTCTAGCAAGCAATCACAGCAATTGTGGCACATCTAAAGGGCAATCCCATCCATTGCAGCATGTTCAGAAGGCAATCCTAATAATTGTAGCATGTCGGGAAGGTAATTAGAGCAATTGTAGCACGTCCAGAAGGCAATCCTAGCAATTGCAAGAAGTCAAGAAGGTAATTCAAGCAATTGCAACACATCTAGCAAGCAATCCCAGCAATTATAACAAGTCTGGTAGGTAATCCTAGCAATTATAGCATGTCCAAAGGCAATGCCTGCAATTGCAGCACCTCCAGCAAGTAATCTCAGCAATTGCAGCAAGTCTAGCAGGCAATCACAGTAATTGCAGCATGTCCAGCAAGCAAGTCAAGGAATTGCAACACGTTTAGATGGCAATCACAATAGTTGCAGTAAGTCTAGTAGGCAATCCTAGCAATTGCAGCATGTCCTGAAGGCAATACCAGGAATTGCAGTACGTCCAGAAGGCAATCCCATAAATTGCAGCATGTGCAAAAGGCAATCTTAACAATTTGCAGCGCGTTTGGAAGACAATTAATGTACAGTAGGAAATCCCAGCAATTGCAACAAATTAAGAAGGTAATTCAAGCAATTGTAGCACATCCACAAGCAATCCTAGTAATTGTAGCAAGTCCAACAGGCAATCGGAGCAATTATAGCACTTTCAGAAGGCAATGCCTACAATTGCAGCACGTCGGCAAGCAGTCCCAACAATTACAGCACATCTAGTAGGCAATCCTAGCAATTGCAGCAAGTCCAGCAGGCAATTCAACACATTACAGCATGTTTAGATGACAATCACAATAGTTGTAGTAAGTCTAGTAGGCAATCCTAGCAATTGCAGCATGTGTAGAAGGCAATAGTGGCCATTGAAGCATGTCGAGAAGGAAATCCCATGAATTACAGCATGTCCAAAAGGAAATCCTAGCAATTGTAGCACGTTTGGAAGGCAATTAATGCAATTGTAGCACATCTAAAAGGCAATTAATGCAATTGTACCACGTCTAGAAGGTAATCCCAATATTTTGCAGCAAGTCAAATTGGTAATTCAAGCAATTGCAGCATGTTTTGATGGCAATCCCAACAATTGCAGCAAGTCCAGTAGGCAATCCTAGCAATTGCAGCACGTGTAGAAGGCAATGCCGACAAATGCAACACGTTGAGAAGGCAATCCCATCAATTGTAGCATGTCTAGAATGCAATTCAAGCAATTTTAGTATGTCCAAAAGGCAATCCCTACAATTGCAATAAGTCAAGAAGGTACTTCGAGCTATTGCAGCACGTCCTGCAAGCAATCCCAGTAATTGTAGTAAGTCCAGCAGACGATCCTAGCAATAATAGGATGTCCAAAAGGCAATGCTAGCAATTGCAGCATGCCCAGCAGGCAATTCCAACAATTGTAACATGTCCAGTAGGCAATTGTAGCAAGTCCAGCACGAATTTGAAGGAATTGAATCATGTCACGATGGCAATCCCAACTATTGTAGCAAGTCCAACTTGCAATTCAAGCAATTGCAGCACATCTCTATGGTAATCCTAACAATTGCAAAAGGTCCAACAGGCAATCGCAGCCATTTTAGCATGTCTAGAAATCAATGTTGGTAATTGCAACATGTCTAGAAAGCAATACCATCAATTGCAACATGATGGGAAGGCAATCCCAACAATTGCAGCACATCTGAAAGGCAATTAAAGCAATTGTAGCACATCCAGAAGGCAATCACCACAATTGCAACAAGTTGAACTAGCAATCCCAACAATTATAGCATGTCTAGAAGGCAACGACGACCTATGCAGCACATGCAAAAGGCAATCCCATCAATTGAAGCATGTCCAGAACGCAATCCCAACAATTGCAACACGTCTATAAAGCAATTTAAGCAATTGTAGCAAGTACAGCATGCAATCCTAGCAATTGCAGTAAGTGGTGTTGGAAATTCAAGCAATTGCAACATGTTTAGATGGAAATGCCAACAATTGCAGCAAGTCCAATAGGCATTCCCAGCAATTGCAGCACATCCAAAAGGCAATGCCCACAAATGCAGCACACCCAAAAGGCAATCCCATCTGTTACACCATGTCCAAAATGTAATCCAAGCAATTGCAGCAAGTTTGGAAGGCAATTTATCCAATTATAGCATGTCTAGAAGGCAATCCCAACAATTGCTACAAGTGAAGGAGGTAATTCAAGCAATTACAACATGTCTAGATGGCAATCTTAGCCATTATAGCACGTTTGGAAGGCAATCTCATCAATTACAGCACGTTCGAAGGCAATCCCACTAATTGCAACATTTTTGGATGGCAATTAAAGCAATTGTAGCATGGCCAAAATCCCTGCAATTGCAACAAGCCAAGAAGGTAATTCAAGCAATAGTAGCGCGTCTAGCATGCACTCCCAGCAATTACATTAACTTTGGTAGGTAATCCCAACAATTATAACACGTCCAAAATGCAATGCAATTGCAACACGTCTAGTAGGCAATCCTAGCAATTTCAGCATATCCAGTAGGCAAATCAAGCAATTGCAGCATGTGTAGATGGCAATCCCAACAATTGTAGCAAGTCTAGCAGGCAATCCCAGTAGTTGCAGTACGTCTAAAACACAATGTAGACAATTGTAGCACGTCCAGGAGGTGATTCCATGAATTGCAACATGTCTAAAAGGCAATCACATCAATTGCAACAAGTAAAGAAGGTAATTCAAGAAATTGCACCACATTTAGCAAGTAATCCCAACAATTGCATGAAGTTTGAAAGGTAATCCTAACAATTACAGCACATTTAGAAGGCAATGCTTGCAATTGCAATACATCTAGCAAGCAATCCCAACAATTGCATCACATCAAACAGACAATCCCATCAATTACACCATGTCTAGCATGTAATTCATGCAATTGCTGCACGTTTAGATGGCAATCCCAACAATTGTAGCAAGTCCAGTATGCAATCCCAACAATTGCTGCACATCTAGAAGGCAATGCCGGCAGTTGCAGCACATCCAGAAGGCAATTCCATCAATTGTAGCATGTCTAGAATGCAATCCCAATAATTACATTACGTCCAAAAGGCAATTGAAGCAATTGTAGCACGTCCTGAAGGCATTCCTAGTAATTGCAGCAAGTCAAGAAAGTAATTCAAGCACTTACAGCACATCCAACAAGCAATCCCAACAATTGCACCATGTTTGGTAGGCAATCTTAGGGATTATAGCATGTCCAGAAGGCAATGCATGCAATTGCAACAATTGCAACATGTCTAGCAGGCAATCCCAACAATTGCAGCACGTCTAGTAGACAATTAAAGCAATTGCAGCAAGTTTATATGGAAATCCCAATAGTTGTAGCAAGTCTAGCAGGCAATCCTAGTAGCTGTACCATGTCTAAAAGGCAATCCTAGTAATTGCAACAAGTCCAGTAGGCAATCCCAGCAATTACATAACGTCTAGAAGGCAATACCAGCAATTGTAGCATGTACAAAAGGCAATCCCATCAATTGCAGCATGTCCAGAATGCAATCCTAGCAATTGTAGCATGTCCAAAAGGCAATTTAAGCAATTGTTGCATGTCCAGAAAGCAATCCCATCAATTATAGCAAGTCAAGCAGATAATTCCATCAAAAGGCAATCCTAAAAATTACAACACATCTAAAAGGCAATGTCAGCAATTACAGTATGTCCATGACACAATCTAGCAATTACAGCATGTCCAAAAGGCAATTTAAGCAATTGTAGTATGTCTGGAAGGCAATCCCAGCAATTGCAGCAGGTCAAGTAGGTAATTCAAGCAATTGTAGCACATTTTGTTGGCAATCCCAATTGCAGCAAGTCCTGTATGCAATCCCAACAATTGCAGCACATCTTGAAGGCAATGCTGGTAAATGCAGCATGTCTAGAAGGCAATCTCATTAATTGCAGCATGTCCAGAATGCAATCCAAGGAATTACAACACATCCATAAGGCAATTTAAGCAATTATATCACATCAAGAAGGAAATTCAAGTAATTGTAGCAAGTACCACAAGCAATCCTAGCAATTACAACAAGTCCAACTTGCAATCCTAGCAATTATAGCACTTCCAAAAGGCAATGCCAGCAATTGCAACATGTCCAGTAGGCAATGCCAGCAATTGCAACACGTCCAGTAGGCAATCCCAGCACTTGTAGCATGTCCAGCTAGCAATCTTAGTAATTGCAGCAAGTTTAACATGAAATTCAAGGAATTGCAGCCCGTTAAGATGGCAATCCCAACAATTGCAAAAGGTCAAGTAGGAATCTTAGCCATTGCAACATGTATAAAAGGCAATGCTAGGAATTGTAGCATATCCTAAAGGCAATTTGAACAATCGCAGCAAGTCCACTAGGAAATTATAGCATGTCTAGAAGGCAATGCTGGCAATTGCTACATGTCAAGAAGGCAATCCCTTCAATTGCAACATGTCTAGAATGCAATCCTAGCAATTGCAGCACGTCCGGAAGGCAATTTAAGCAATTGTAGCTTGTCTATAAGGCAATCCCATCAATTGTAACATGTCAAGAATCCCAGCAATTGCAGCACTTTTGGAAGGCAAATAAAGCAATTGTAGCACGTCCAAAAGGCAATCCCAACAATTGCAACAAGTCCTGCAAGCAATCCTAGCAATTGTAGCAAGTTTAGATGGCAATCCCAATTATTGCAGCCAGTCCACCAGGCAATCACAGCAATTGTACCATATCTAAAAGGCAATGTTGACAATTGTAGCACTTCCTGAAGGCAATCCCATCAATTGCAACATGTCTATAACACAATTCTAGCATTTACAGCACGTCCTGTAGGGAATTTAAGTATTTGTAGCATGTGGAAAAGGCAATCCTAACAGTTGTAGCAAGTCAAGAATCTAATTCAAGAAATTGCAACAAGTAAGCAGGAAATCCTTGCAATTATAGCATGTCCAGAAGGCAATGCCAGCAATTGGATCAAGTCCAGTAGGTAATCCTATCAATTGTAGCATGTTTAGAACGCAATCCCAACAATTGCAGCCCATCCGGAAGGCAATTTAAACAATTGGAGCATGTCCACAAGGCAATCCCAGCAATTGCAGCAAGTCAAGAAGGTAATTCATGAAATTGCAGCACATCCCGCAAGTAATCAAAGTAATTGTAGCAAGTCTGGTTGGCAATCCCAGCAATTACAGCACTTCCAGAAGGCAATGCCAGCAATTGCAGCATGTCCATTTGGCAATCCCAACAATTGTAGCACATCCAGCAAGTAATCACAACAATTGCAATATGTCCAGTAGGAACATCAAACTATTGTACCAAGATTAGACGGCAATCCTAACAATTGCAGCAAGTCACGATGTCAATTCAAGCAATTGCAAGATGTTCAGCAAGCAATCCCAGCAATTGCAGCAACTCCAGTAGGTAATCCTAGTAATTGCAGCACGTCTAGATGGCAATGACAGCAATTGCAGCACATCCAATAGGTAATCCCAGCTATTGTAGCATGTCCAGCAAGCAATCGCAGCATTTGCAGCTAGTCCAGCTGGCAATTCAAGCAATTACTGCACCTCTAGAAGGCCATGCAATCCCAACAATTGCAGCAGGTCAAGAAGGCCATGCCAGCAATTGCAGCAAGTCCAGTAAGCAATCCCAGGAATTGCAGCACATCTAGCAGGCAATCCTAACAATTGCAGCAACTCAAGTAGGCAATTCAAGCAATTGCAGCACATCTATATGGCAATCCTAACAATTGCAGTATCAAGAACACATTCCCATCAGTTGTAGCTTGTCCAGTAGGCAATCCTATCAATTACAAGCAATTGCAGCACGTCTAGATGGCACTCCCAACCATTGCAGCAGGTCTAGAAGGCAATGCCGATAATTGCAGCACATTTAGATGGCATTCCCAGCCATTGCAGTAGGTCTAGAAGGCAATGCCGGTAATTGCAGCAAGTCTAGAAGGCAATCCCATCATTTGCAGCATGTCCAGAAGGCAATCCCAGCAATTATAGCAGATCCGGAACACAATTAAAGCAATTGTAGCAAGTCCAGTAAGCAATCCCAGCAATTGCACCACGTCCAGCAAACAATCACAGAAATTGCAGCAAGTCCAGAAAGTAATCCCAACAATTATAGCACATCTAGAAGGCATTGCCTGTAATTTGTAGCACATCCAGCAAGCAATCCTAACAATTGTAGCACGTCTATCAGGCAATCCCAGCAATTGCAGCATGTTTAGTAGGCAATTCAAGTAATTGCAGAACATTTAGATGGCAACTCAATAGTTGCAGCAAGTCCAGCAAGCAATCCCAGCAGTTGCAGCACTTCAAGAAGGCAATGCTGGTAATTGAAGCACATCCAGCAGTCAATCATATGAAATGCAACATGTCCAAAAGGAAATCCAAGCAATTGCACCACATCCAGAAGGCAATCCTAGCAATTGCAGCACGTCCAGCAAGCAATCCCAGCAATTGTAGCATGTTTAACAGGCAATCCTAGCAATTACAACATGTCAAGAAGGCAATGCTTGCAATTGTAGCACGTCCAACAAACCAATTCTAACAATTGCAACACGTCCAACAGGTAATCCCAGCAATTGCAGCAAGTCCAGCAGGCAATCCTAGCAATTACAGCACATTTAGAAGGCAATGCCGACATATGCAGCGTGTCCAGAAGGCAATCCCATTTGTTGCATCAAGTTTAGATGGTAATCCCAACAATTGTAGCAAGTCCATTAGGTAATCCCATTAATTGCAGCATGTCTAGAAGGCAATGCCGGCAATTGCAGCACGTCCTGAAGGGAATCCCATCAATTGCAGCATGTCCAGAATGCAATTCCAGCATTTGCAGGATGTACGAACGACAATTTAAGCTTTTCTAGCATGTGTAGAAGGCAATCCAGTAATTGTAGCAAGTCCGCAGACAATCTTAGCAATTTCAACACATCCAGAAGGCAATGACAACAATTGCATCAAGTCCAATAGGCAATCCGGTCAATTGCAGCATGTACAGAATGCAATTACAGTAATTGCAGCACATCCAGAAGGCAATATAAGTATTTGTAGCATGTCCAGCAAGCAATTCCAGCAATTGCAGCAACTCCAACAGGCAGTCCTAGTAATTGCAGCATGTCTTGAAGTCAATGATAGCAATTGCAGCACATCCAGTAGGCCATCCCAGCTTTTGCAGCATGTTCAGCAAGCAATTTCAGCAAGTCCAGCTGGTAATTCAAGCAATTGCAGCACCTCTAGATGGCAATCCCACCAATTGCATTAGGTCTAGAAGGTAATGCTAGCAATTGCAGCACGTCTAGCAAGCAATCCCAGGAATAGCAGCATGTCCAGCAGGCAATCCCAACAATTGCAGCAAGTCTAGCAGGCAATTCAAGCAATTGCAGCCATCTAGATGGCAATCCCATAATGCAATCCCATCAGTTACAGCATATCTAGTCGGCAATCCCATCAATTGCAACAAGTCCAACAGGTAATTCAAGCAATTGCAGTAGGTCTAGATGGCACTCCTAACCATTAAAGCACTTTTAGAACGCAATGTCTGCATTTGGAGCACAATAAGAAGGCAATCCCATCATTTGCACCATGTCCAGAATGTAATCCCAGCAATTGTAGCACGTCTGGATGGAAATTAAAGCAATTGTAGCACATCCAGAAGGCAATCACAGCAATTGTAGCAAGTCAAGAAGGGAATTCAAGCAATTGTAGCATGTCCAGCAAGCAATCCCAGCAATTGCAGCAAGTCTTGTAGGTAATCCCAACAATTATAAAATGTCTAGAAGGCAATGCCTACAATTGCAGCACATCTAGCAAGGAATCCTAACAATTGTAGAATGTCTTGCAAGCAATCCCAGCAATTGCAACAGGTGCAGCACGCAATTCAAGCAATTGTAAGACATTTAGATGGCAATCCCAACAGTTGCAGCACGTCTAGAAGGCAATCCCATGAATTGCGACATGTCCAAAAGGCAATCCAAGCAATTGCACCATGTCTGGAAGGCAATTAACGCAATTGTAGCATGTCTAGAAGGCAATTACAGCAATTCAAGAAGGTAATTTAGGCAATTGCCGCACGTCCAACAAGTAATCCCAACAATTGCAACAAGTCCAGCAGGCAATCCCAGCAATTGCAGCAAGTCTAGCTTGCAATTCATGCAATTGCAGCATGTTTTGATGGCAATCCCAACAATTGCAGCAAGTCCAGCAGGCAATTCATGCAATTGCAACTTGTTTAGATGGTAATGCCAATAATTGCAACAAGTCCAGCAGGCAATCCCAGCAATTACAGTCTCTAGAAGACAATGTCAGCAATTGTAGCATGTCCAGACCGCAATCCCGACAATTACAGCACTTCCGGAAGGCAATTTAAGAAATTGTAGCACATCCAGAAGGCAACCTCAACAATTGTATCAAGTCAAGTAGGTAATTCAAGCAATTGCAACACATTTAGATGGCAATTCCAACAATTGCAGCAAGTCCAGTAGGCAACCTCTACAATTGCAACACATCTAGAAAACAAGGCCGGAAAATGTAGCACATCCAAAAGGCAATGCTGGCAAATGTAGGGTATCCAGTGGGCAATTCCGTCAATTGCAGCATGTTCAGAACACAATCCTAGCAATTGTAGCACGTTGAGTTGGCAATCCCATGAATTGCAACAAGTTCAGCAGGCAGTTCTAGCAATTACAGCACATCCAGAAGGCAATCCCATCAATTGTAACATGTCCAGATTGCAATCCCAACGATTGCAACACGTCTGCAAGGCAATTAAAGCAATTGTAGCACGTCCAAAAGGCAATCCCAACATTTGCAGCAAGTCCAACAATCAATCCTAACAATTATAGCATGTCTAGAAGGCTATGCCGATAATCATAGCACATCCAGAAGGCGATCCCATCAATTGCAACATGTCCAATTGCAGCATGTCTGGAAGGCAATTTAAGCAATTGTATCATGTCTAGAAGGTAATCATAGCAATTGCAGCAAGTCAAGTAGATAATTCAAGCAATTGCAGCATGTTTAGATGCAATCGCACCAATTGCAGCATGTTTAGATGCAATCGCACCAATTGTAGCAAGTTCAGCAAGCAATCCTAGAAATTGCAGCATGTCTAGAAGGTAATGTTGGCAAATGTAGCACGTCCAGAAGGCAATCCCATTAATTGCAGCAAGTCCAAAACGCAATTCCAACTATTGCAAAACGTCCCAAAGGCAATTGAAGCAATTGCATAATGTCCAGAAGGCAATCCCAACAATTGCAGCAAGTCTAGTAGGCAATTCAAGCAATTGTAGCAAGTGTAGATGGTAATCCCAATAGTTGTAGCAAGTCTAGTAGGCAATCCTAATAGTTGCATCATGTCTAGAAGGCAATCCCAGGAATTGCAACATGTCCAAACGGTAATCCCAGCAATTGTACCTCACCAAAAAGGCAATTAAAGCAATTGTAGCACGTCCAAAAGGACATCCTACGAATTGTAATAGGTCAAGAAGGTAATTCAAGCAATTGCAGCACATCTAGAAAGCAATCCCAGCAATTGCATCAAGTTCGATAGGCAATCCCAACAATTACAGCACGTCTAGAAGGCAATGCCTGCAATTGCAGCATGTCTAGTTGGCAATCCCAGCAATTCCATCAAGTCTAGCATACAATTCATGGAATTGCACCATGTGTTGGAGGCAATCCCAACAATTGCAACAAGTCCAGTAGGTAATTCATGCAATTGCAGCATGTTTAGATGGCAATCCCAACAATTGCAGCAAGTCAGTAGGCAATCCTTTACAGCATGTCCAGGAGGCAATGTCAATAGTTACAGCATGTCCAGAACACAATCCCATCAATTAAAGCATGTTCAAAAAACAATTTAAAATATTGTAGCACATCCAAAAGGCAATCCCAGCAACAGTAGTATGTCAAGTAGGTAATGCAAGCAATTGCAACACATTTAGTTGGCAATCCCAACAATTGCAGGATGTCTAGCAGGCAATCCTAACTAACTATTGCAGCACATCTAGAAGGCAATGCCAATAAATGCAGAACATCCAAAAGGCAATCCCATCAATTGGAGCATGTTTAAAAGGCAATCCACGAGATTTCAGTAGGCCCGGAAGGCAATTTAAGCAATTTTAGCTAGTCAAGAAGGTAATTCAAGTAATTGCAACAAGTCCTACAAGCAATCCCATCAATTGCACAAGTTCGACATGCAATCCTAGCAATTACAGCACTTCTAGAAGGCAATGCCAGCAATTGCAACATGCCCAGTAGGCAATCCCAGCAATTACAGCATGTCTAGGAGACAATCGCAATAATTGCAGCAAGTCCAGCATGGAATTCAAGGAATTGCAGCACATCAAAAGGGCAGTCCCAATAGTTACAAAAGGTCCAATTAGTAACCTCAACCATTGTAGCATGTCTGGAAGGCAATGTCGGGAATTGCAGCACATCTTGAAGGCAATCCCAACAATTGCAGCAAGTCCAGCATTCAATCTCGGCAATTGCATAATGTCTCAAAGGCAATGCTAGCAATTGCAACAAGTCCAGTAGGCAATCCCAGCAATTACATAACGTCTAGAAGGCAATGCCAGCAATTACAGCATGTTCAAAAGGCAATCCCATCAATTGCAGCATGTCCAGAATGCAATCCTAGCAATTGTAGTATGTCCAGAAGGAAATTTAAGCAATTGTTGCATGTCCAAAAGGCAATCCCATCAATTATAGCAAGTCAAATAGATAATTCAAGCAATTATAGCACATCTAGTAGGCAATCGCAATAATTACAGCAAGTCTAACATGAAATTAAAGGAATTGCAGCATGTCAAGGTGGCAATCACAACAATTGCAAAAGGTTCAGTAGGCAATGTCAACCATTGCAGCACATTTAGAAGGCAATGTCAAGAATTGCAGCATGTCGAGAAGGCAATCTTAACAATTGCAGCAAGTCCAACAGGCAATCCTAGAAATTGTAGCACATCTAGAAGTCATTGTCAGTAATTGCAACACATCCAAAAGGCAATCCTATCAATTGCAACATGTCTAAAATGCAATCATAGCAATTGTAACATGTACGGAAGGCAATTTAAGCATGTCCAAAAGGCAATCATAGCAATTATAGAAAGTCAAGTAGTAATTCAAGTAATTGTAGCACGTTGAGATGACAATCCTACAAATTATAGCAAGTTCAGCAAGCAATCTTAGGAATTGCAACACGTCTAAAAGGCAGTCCCAACAATTGTAGTACATCCAGAAGGCAATTTAAGTAATTGTAGCATGTACAGAAGGCAATCCCATCAATTGCAGCATGTCTAGCACACAACCCAACGATTGCAACATGTCCAAAAGGCAATTAAAGCAATTAGAGGACGTCCAAAAGGCAATTCCAACAATTGTAGCAAGTCAACAAGGTAATTCAAGCATTTGCAGTATGTCCAGCAAGCAATCCCTACAATTGCATCAAGTCCGATAGGCAATCCCAACAATTACAGCATGTCTAAAAGGCAATGCTTGCAATTGTAACATGTTTGGCAAGCAATCCTAGCAATTGCAGCGAGTCTAGCATGCAATTCATGGAATTGTAGATGTTTAGATGGTAATCCCAACAATTGCAACAAGTCCAGTAGGCAATCCTAGAAATTATAGCACATCTAGAAGGCAATGCCGACAATTATAGCATGTCCATAACGCAATCCTAGCAATTACAGGACGTCTAGAAGACAATTTAAGCAATTATAACTTGTCCAGAAGGCAATCCCAACAATTGCAGTAGATCAAGCAGGTACTTCAAGCAATTGCAGCACATTTAGATTGTAATCCCAACAATTGTAGCACATCTAGAAGGCAATCCCATTAATTGTACCAAGTCCATAATGCAACCCAAGGAATTGTAGCACGTTCGGATGGCAATTTAAGCAATTGTAGCACATCAAGAAGGAAATTCAAGTATTTGAGGCAAGTACCATAAGCAATCCCCAATAATTACAGCATGTCCGACATGCAATCCCAACAATTACAACACTTCCAAAAGGCAAAGCCAGCAATTGCAACACGTCCAATAGGCAATCCTAGCAATTATAGCACATCAAGTAGGGAATTGCAATAACTACAGCAAGTCTAACATGAAATTCAAGGAATTGTAGCATGTCAAGATAGCAATCCCAACAATTGCAAAAGGCCCAGCAAGTAATCTCAGCCATTGTAGCACATCTAGAAAGCAATGCTGGGAAGTGCAACACATCCTGAAGTCAATCCTAACATTTGCAGCAAGTCCAGTAGTTAATTCCACTAAATGCATAACATCTAGAAGGCGATGTCGACAATTGCAGCATGTGTAATGCAATCCCATCAATTGTAGCATGTCCAAAACATAATCCTAGCAATTGTAGGACATCCAAAAGGCAATTTAAGCAATTATAGCATGTCCAAAAGGCAATTTAAGCAATTGAAGCATGTCCAGAAGGCAATCCAGTAATTACAACAAGTCAAGCAGGTAGTTCAAGCAATTGCGGCATGTCTAGCAGGCAATCATAGTAATTGCAGCACATCTAGCATGAAATGAAAGGAATTGCAGCATGTCAAAATGCAATCCCAACAATTGTAAAAGGTCCAGTAGGCAATCTCAACCATTGCAGCACATCTAGAAGGCAATGCCGGGAATTCTAGCAAGTCCAGAATGCAGCCCCAACAATTGCAGCAAGTCCAATAGGCAATCCCAACAATTGTAGCACATCTAGAAGACATTTACTGGCAATTGCAACAGATCCAAGCAGCAATCCTATCAATTGTAGTATGTCACGTCTAGAAGGCAATTTAAGCAATTGTAACACACCCGAAAGGCAATCCTAGCAATTGTGACATGTTTAGAAGGTAATGTTAGTAAATGCAACATGTCCACAAGGCAATCCTGTTAATTACTGCAACTCCAAAATGCAATCCTAGCAATTGCAGTACATCTAGAAGGCAATTTAACCAATTGTAGCACATCCAGAAGGCAATCACATCATTTGTAGCATGTCAAGAATGCAATCCCAACGATTGCAACAAGTCTGAAAGGAAATTAAAGCAATTAGAGCACATCCAAATGGCAATCCTAACAATTACAGTAAGTCAAGAAGGTAATACAAACAATTGCAGCACATTCGGCAAGCAATCCCAGCAATTACAATATGTCTAAAAGGCAATGCTTGCAATTGCAGCATGTCCAACAAGCAATCCTAGCAATTGCAGCAAGTCTAGCATTCAATTCATGGAATTACAGCACATTTAGATGGTAATCCCAAGAATTCAACAAGTCCAGCCAGCAATTCATGCAATTGTAGCAAGTCCAGTAGGCAATCGCAGAAATTACAGCACGTCTATAAGGCAGTGCCGACACTTACAACATGTCCAAAACACAATCCTAGCAATTATAGCACGTTCAGAAGACAATTTAAGCAATTGTAGCACGTCTAGAAGGCAATCCCAACAATTGCAGTAGGTCAAGTAGGTGATTCAAGCAATGGCTACACATTTAGATGGGAATCGTAACAATTGCAGCAAGACCTGTAGGCAATCCCAACAATGGTAGTACATCTAGAAGGGAATGCCGGCAAATGCAGCATGTCCAAATGGCCATCCCAGTAATTGCAACATGTCCAAAACACAATCCAAGGAATTGCAGCACATCCAGAAGGAAATTTAAGCAAATGTAACATATCTAGAAGGAAATTCAAGTAATTGCAGTAAGTCCCGAAAGTAATCCCAACAATTACAATAAATCCAGCATACAATGCCAACAATTATAGCATTTCCAGAAAGTAATGCCAACAATTGCAACACATCTAGTAGGCAATCCTAGTAATTGTAGCACGTTCAGTAGGCAATCTTAGTAATTGCAGCAAGTCCAGCATGAAATTCAAGGAATTGCAGCACATCAAGATGGCAATCCCAACAATTGCAAAAGGTCAACTAGGCAATCTCAGCCATTGCAGCATGTATAGAAGGCAATACCAGGAATTGTAGCACATCTTAAAGGCAATCCGAACAATTGTAGCACGTCCAACAAGCCATCCTGGAAATTGTAGCACGTCTAGAAGGCAATGTCGGCAATTGCTACATGTCAAAAAGGCAATCACTTTAATTGCAGCATGTCCAGATCGCAATCCTTGCAATTGCAGCATGTTTAGAAGGTAATCTAAGATATTGTAGCATGTCCAAAAGGCAATCCCAGTGATTGTAGTAAGTCAAGTAGGTAATTCAAGCAACTACAGCAAGTCCAGCAGGCAATCACAATAATTGCAACAAGTCCAGCATGTAATTCAAAGAATTGAATCACATCAAGATGGCAATTGCAACAATTGCAAAAGGTCCAGTAAGCAATACCAGCCATTGCAACATGTCTAGAAGGTAATTCTATTAATTGTAAAATGTCAAGTAGGCAATCCCAGCAATTGCAGCATGTCCGGAAGGCAATTAAAGTAGTTGTAGCAAGTCCAGAAGGCAATTCCAGTAATTACAGCAAGTCAAGTAGGTAATTCAAGCAATTGCAACATGTTTAGTAAGCAATCGCAGTAATTGCAACAAGTCCAGCTTGAAGTTAAAGGAATTGCAGTAAGTCAAGATGCAATCCCAACAATTGCAAAGGTCCAGTAGGCAATCTCAGCCATTGCAACATGACTAGAAGGCAATGCCGGGAATTGTAGCACATCTAGAAGGCAATCCCAACAATTGTAGCAAGTTCAGTAGGCAATCCCAGCAATTGCAGCACATCTAAAAGACATTGCTAACAATTGCAACACATCTAGAAGGCAATCCCATCAATTGAAACTTGTCCAGAACACAATCCTAGCAATGACAGCACGTTCGGAAAGCAATTTAAGCAATTGTAACACTTCCAAAGGGCAATCCTAGCAAAAAGACAAGTAGGTAATTCAAGTGATTACAACATGTTGAGATGGCAATCCCACAAATTGCAGCAAGTTTAGCAAGTAATCCTAGAAATTGCAACACGTCTAGAAGGTAATGTTGGCAAATGCAGCATGTCCAGAAGGCAATTTAAGAAATTGTAGCACGTCCAGAAGAGCATCCCATCAATTGTAGCATGTCCATAATACAATCCCAACAATTGCAACACATATGGAAGTCAATTAAAGCAATTGGAGCACATCCAAAAGGTGATCATAATAATTGCAGTAAGTCAAGAAGGTAATTCAAGCAATTGTAGCACGTCCAGCAAGCAATCCCAATAATTGCATCAAGTCTGACGGGCAATCTTAGCAATTACAATATGTCCATAAGGCAATGCTTGCAATTGTAGCATGTCCGGCTAGCAATCCCATCAATTGCAATACAATTCATGGAATTGTAACACATTTAGATGGCAATCCTAACAATTGCAAGGAGTCCAGCAGGCAATTCATGCAATTGTAACATGTTTAGATGGCAATCCCAACAATTGTAGCAAATCCAGCAAACAATCCTAGAAATTACAGCACATCTAGAAGGCAATGTCGGCAATTATAGTATGTCCATAACACAATCCTAGCAATTACAGCACGTCCAAAAGACAATTTAAGCAATTGTAGCACGTCCGGAAGGCAATCACAGCAATTGTAGCAGGTCAAGTAGGTAATTCTAGCAATTGTAGCACATTTTGTTGCCAATCCCAATTGCAGCAGGTCCTGTACGCAATCCCAACAATTGCAGCACATCTTGAAGGCATGCTGGCAAATGCAAGGTGTCCAGAAGGCAATCTCATTAATTACAGCATGTCCAGAATGCAATCTAGGAATTGCAGCACATCCAGAGGGCAATTTAAGCAATTGAATCACATCTGGAAGGAAATTCAAGTAATTGTAGCAAGTACCACAAGCAATCCCAGCAAGTCCAACATGCAATCCCAGCAATTATAGCACATCCAACAGGCAATGCCGGCAATTACAACATGTCCAGTAGGCAATGCTGGCAATTGCAACACGTCTAGTAGGTAATCCTAGTAACTGTAGCACATCCAGCAGGCAATCTTAGTAATTGCAGCGAGTCCAGCATGAAATTCAAGGAATTGCAACCCGTTAAGATGGCAATCCCAACAATTGCAAAAGGTCAAGTAGGCAATCTCAGACATTGCAACATGTATAAAAGGCAATACCAGGAATTGTAGCATGTTCTAAAGGCAATCTGAACAATTGCAGCAAGTCCAGTAGGCATTCTTGGAAATTACAGCACGTCTAGAAGGCAATGCTGACAATTGTTACATGTCAAGAAGGCAATCCCTTCAATTGCAACATGTCTAGAATGCAATCCTAGTAATTGCAGCACCTCTGGAAGGCAATTTAAGCAATTGTAGCTTGTCTATAAGGCAATCCCATCAATTGCAACATGTCAAGAAGGCAATCCCAGCAACTGCAGCACTTTTGGAAGGCAAATAAAGCAATTGTAGCACGTCCAAAAGGCAATCCCAACAATTGCAGCAACTCCTGCAAGCAATCCTAGCAATTGTAGCAAGTTTAGATGGCAATCCCAATTATTGCAGCCGGTCCATCAGCTAATCACAGCAATTGTACCATATCTAAAAGGCAATGCTGACAATTGTAGCACGTCTTGAAGGTAATCCCATCAATTGCATCATGTTTAGAACACAATTCTAGCATTTACAGTATGTCCTAAAGGCAATTTAAGTATTTGTAGCACGTGCAAAAGGCAATCCTAGTAGTTGCAACAAGTCAAGAATGTAATTCAAGAAATTGCAACAAGTATAGCAGGAAATCCGAGCAATTATAACATGTCCAGAAGGCAATGCCAGCAGTTGGATGAAGTCCAATTGGTAATCCTATCAATTACAGCATGTTCAGAATGCAATCCCAGCAATTGCAGCCCATCCGGAAGGCAATTTAAACAATTGTAGCATGTCCACAAGGCAATCCCAGCAATTGCAGCAAGTCAAGAAGGTAATTCATGAAATTGCAGCACATCCCGCAAGCAATCCTAGTAATTGTAGCAAGTCCGGTAGGCAATCCCAGCAATTATAGCACTTCCAGAAGGCAATGCCAGCAATTGCAGCATGTCCAGTTGGCAATCCCAACAATTGTAGCACGTCCAACAAGTAATCGCAACAATTGTAGCATGTCCAGCAGGAACTTCAAACTATTGTAGCAAGATTAGATGGCAATCCTAACAATTGCAGCAAGTCAAGATGGCAATTCAAGCAATTGCAAGACGTTCAGCAAGCAATCCCAGCAATTGCAGAAACTCCAGTAGGTAATCCTAGTAATTGCAGCACATCTAGAAGGCAATGATAGCAATTGTAGCACATCCAATAGGTAATCCCAGTTATTGTCGCATGTCCAGCAAGCAATTGCAGCATTTGCAGCTAGTCCAGCTGGCAATTCGTGCAATTACTACACCTCGAGATTGCAATCCCAACAATTGCAGCAGGTTGGGATGGCCATGCCAGCAATTTGCAGCACGTCTAGTAAGCAATCCCAGGAATTTACAGCATGTCTAGCAGGCAATCCTAGCAATTGCAGTAACTCCAGTACGCAATTCAAGCAATTGCAGCACATCTAAATGGCAATCCCAACAATTGCAGCACGTCAAGAACACAATCCCATCGGTTGCAGCTTGTCCAGTAGGCAATCCCATCAATTCCAGCTAGTCTAGCAAGTAAATCAAGCAATTGCAGCATGTCTAGATGGCACTCCCAACCATTGCAGCAGGTCTAGAAGGCAATGCCGATAATTGCAGCACGTTTAGATGGCACTCCCAGCCATTGCAGTAGGTCTAGAAGGCAATGCTGGTAATTGCAGCACGTCTAGAAGGCAATCCCATCATTTGTAGCATGTCCAGAAGGCAATCCCAGCAATTGCAGCAGATCTGGAACACAATTAAAGCAATTGTAACACATCCAAAAGGCAATCCTAGCAATTACTGCTAGTCAAGAAGGTAATTCAAGTAGTTGCACCATGTCCAGCAAACAATCACAGAAATTACAGCAAGTCCAGAAGGTAATCCCAACAATTATAGCAAGTCTAGAAGGCATTGCCTGTAATTGTAGCACATCCAGCAGGCAATCCCAACAATTGTAGCATGTCTATCAGGCAATCCCAGCAATTGCAGCATGTCTAGCAGGCAATTCAAGTAATTGCAGAACATTTAGATGGCAACCTCAACAGTTGCAGCAAGTCTAGCAAGCAATCCCAGCAGTTGCAGCAATTCAAGAAGGCAATGCTAGTAATTGAAGCACATCCAGCAGGCAATCATATGAAATGCACCATGTCCAAAAGGCAATCCAAGCACATGCACCACATCCGGAAGGCAATCCTAGCAATTGCAGCAATTGAAGAAGGTAATTTAGGTAATTGCAGTACGTCCAGCAAGCACTCCCAGCAATTGTAGCATGATTGACAGGCAATCCTAGCAATTACAACATGTCATGAAGGCAATACTTGCAATTGTAGCACGTCCAACAACCAATCCTAACAATTGCAACACGTCCAATAGGTAATCCCAGCAATTGCAGCAAGTCCGACAGGCAATTCATGCAATTGCGCACGTTTAGAAGACAATTTCAACAATTGTAGCAAGTCCAGCAGGCAATCCCAGCAATTACAGCACATTTAGAAGGCAATGCCGACTTATGTAGCGTGTCCAGAAGGCAATCCCATCAGTTGCATCAAGTTTAGATGGCAATCCCAACAATTGTAGCAAGTCCATTAGGTAGTCCATTAATTGCAGCATGTCTAGAAGGCAATGCCGGCAATTGCAGCACGTCCTGAAGGGAATCCCATCAATTGCAGCATGTCTAGAATGCAATTCCAGCATTTGCAGCATGTACGAACGACAATTTAAGCTTTTGTAGCACATGTAGAAGGCAATCCCAGCAATTGTAGCAAGTCCAACAGACAATCTTAGCAATTTCAACACATCCAGAAGGCAATGACAACAATTGCATCAAGTCCAATAGGCAATCCGGTCAATTGCAGCATGTACAGAATGCAGTCACAGCAATTGCAGTACATCTAGAAGGCAATATAAGTATTTGTAGCATGTCCAGCAAGCAATTCCAGCAGGCAGTCCCTGTAATTCCAGCATGTCTTGAAAGCAATGACAGCAATTGCAGCACATCCAGTAGGCCATCCCAGCTTTTGTAGCATGTTCAACAGGCAATTTCAGCAAGTCCAGCTGGTAATTCAAGCAATTGCAACACCTCTAGATGGCAATCCCACCAATTGCAGCAGGTTTAGAAGGCAATGCCAGCAATTGCAGCACGTCCAGCAAGCAATCCCAGGAATAGCAGCACGTCTAGCAGGCAATCCCAACAATTGCAACAAGTCCAGCAGGCAATTCAAGCAATTGCAGCCATCTAGATGGCAATCCCATAATGCAATCCCATCAGTTGCAGCATATCTAGTCGGCAATCCCATCAATTGCAACAAGTCCAACAGGTAATTCAAGCAATTGCAGTAGGTCTAGATGGCACTTGTAACCATTAAAGCACTTTTTGAACACAATGTCCACATTTGGAGCACATCCAGAAGGCAATCCCACCATTTGCACCATGTCCAGAATGCAATCCCAGCAATTGTAGCACATCTGGATGGAAATTAAAGCAATTGTAGCACGTCCAGAAAGCAATCACAGCAATTGTAGCAAGTCAAGAAGGGAATTCAGGCAATTGTAACATGTCCAGAACGCATCTGGAGGGCAATGTAGGCAAATGTAGCACATCCAGAGGGCAATTCCATCAATTGCAGCATGTCCAGAACGCAATCCCAGCAATTGTAGCACATCCACACGGTAATTTAAGCAATTGTAGCACGTCCAGAAGGCAATCCCAGCAATTGTAGCAAGGTAAGAAGTAATTCAACAAATTGCAGCACGTCTAGCAAGCAATCCCTGCAATTGCAGTATGACTGATAGGTAATCCCAACAATTATAGCACGTCTAGAAAGCAATGCTTGCAATTGCAGCACCTCTAGCAAGCAATTTTAACAATTGCAACATGTCTAGCAGGCAATTCCAACAATTGCAGCATGCTCAGCAAGTAATTCAAGCTATTGCAGCATGTTTAGATGGCAATTCAAATAGTTGCATCAAGTCTAGTAGGCAATCCTAGCAGTTCCAGCATGTCTACAAGGTAATGTTAGTAATTGCAACATGACTAGTAGGCAATCCCATGAATTACAACATGTCCAAAAGGTAATCCAAGCAATTGCACCACGTCCGACTGCCAATTAAAGCAATTGTGGCACGTATAGAAGGCAATGCATGCAATCCCAACAATCGAAGCAAGTCCAACAAGCATTCCTAACTATTGCAGCATGTCCAGAAAGCAATCCCAACAAATACAACAAATCCAGCAGGCAATCTTAGCAATTGTAGCACATTAGTAAGGCAATCCTACCATTTGCAATACGTCCCATAGGCAATCTCAACAATTATAATAGGTCCAACAAGCAATGCTAACAATTGTAGCACATCCAAAAGGCAATCCTTGCAATAACAACATGTCCAGTAGGTAATCCCAATTTATGCTAATCACTCTACTTTTGTTGTTAGAAGGACTATTTTTCATGCAATCACCATAAAATTATCTTTTGTGTCTTTCTCAATGACTATATTCATTGTGAAAACAATGCCAACGAATCATCTATAACATGAATTCATTCAAATCTAATAAACAATGGAGTTCTTGATCTTGAATTGCATTTCTTATTGATATTAATTGGTTGAATTCGAAAATAAAGAGTACCTCCTATCGTTTCTAGTTATCAAGGCTCCTTTTTGGTTGCAAACAGAGTTTTTGATGGAGGGATCCTAGAATTAACATTTGTGGCTAAACAATTTAGCATATTAATTAACGCAAACAAGTCTAAACAGTATTAAAAATCTAAATCTGTTTACTTCCTTCGGCCACAGCAGTCATTCATGTTTGTTTGCATTTGGCATTAATTTTAAGGGGTTTCATTCCTAAATAATGTGACTTTCTTACCAGCTTATGCTAATCATTCTACTTTTGTTGTTAGACGGACTATTTTTCTTGCAATGACCATAAAATTATCTTTTCTGTCTTTCTTAATGGCTATATTCATTGTGAAAACAATGCAAATAAACCATGTATATCATGACTTCATTCAAATCGAATAAACAATGGAGTCCTTGATCTTGAATTGCATTTCTTATTGATATTAATTGGTTGAATTCAAAAATAAAGAGTACCTCCTATCGTTTCTAGTTATCAAGGCTCCTCTTTTGGTTCCAACCAAACTTTTCGATAGAGGGAACATAGAATTAACATTTGTGGCTAAACAATTTAGCATATTAATTAAAGCAAACAAGTCTAAACAGTATTAAAAATCTAAATCTGTTTACTTCCTTCGGCCATAGTAGTCATTCATGTTTGTTTGCATTTGGCATTAATTTTAAGGGGGTTCATTCCTAAAGAATGTGACTTTCTTACCAGCTTATGCTAATCACTCTACTTTTATTGTTAGAAGGACTATTTTTCATGCAATCACCATAAAATTATCTTTTGTGTCTTTCTCAATGACTATATTCATTATGAAAACAATGCCAACGAACCATCTATAACATGAATTCATTTAAATCTAATAAACAATTGAATCCTTCATCTTGAATTGCATTTCTTATTGATATTAATTGGTTGAATTCAAAAATAAAGAGTACCTCCTATCATTTCTAGTTATCAACGCTCCTCTTTTAGTTCCAAACAGAGTTTTTGATAGAGGGATCATAGGATTAACATTTGTGACTAAACAATTTAGCATATTAATTAAAACAAACAAGTCTAAATAGTATTAAAAATCTAAATCTCTTTACTTCTATCGGCCAAAGCAGTCATTCATGTTAGTTTGCATTTGGCATTAATATTAATTGCTTTAATTCCTAGGTAATGTGACTTTCTAATCGCCTTAGGCTAATCAGCCTACTTTTGTTGTTAGAAGGATTATTTTTTATGCAATTACCATCAAATTATCTTTTCTGTCTATTTTAATGACTATATTCATTGTAAAAACAATGCAAATAAACCATGTATAACATGACTTCATTCCAATCTCATAAACAATGTAGTCCTTGATCTTGAATTGCATTTCTTATTGATCTTAATTGGTTGAAATCCAAAATAAAGAGTACCTCCTATCATTTCTGGTTATCAGGGCTCCTCTTTTTGTTCCAACTAGACTTTTTGATAGAGGGATCGTAGAATTAACATTTGTGGCTAAACAATTTAGCATATTAATTAAAAAAACCAAGTCTAAACAGTATTAAAAATCTAAATCTGATTACTTCCTTTGGCCACAGCAGTCACTCATGTTTGTTTGCATTTGGCATTAATATTAAGGGGTTTCTTTCCTAAATAATGTGACTTTCTTACCAGCTTATGCTAATCACTCTACTTTTGTTGCTAGAAGGATTATTTTTCACACAATTACCATAAAATTATCTTTTTTGTCTTTCTTAATGACTATATTCATTGTGAAAACAATGCAAATGAACCATGTATAACATGACTTCATTCAAATCTAATAAACAATGGAGTCCTTGATCTTGAATTGCATTGCTTATTTATAATAATTGGTTGAATTCCAAAATAAAGAGTACCTCCTATCATTTCTGGTTATCAAGGCTCCTCTTTTGGTTCCAACCAGATTTTTGATAGAGGGATCGTAGAATTAACATGTGTGGCTAAACAATTTAGCATATTAATTAAAAAAATCAAGTCTAAACAGTATTAAAACTCTAAATCTATTTACTTCTATCGGCCAAAGCAGTCATTCATGTTGGTTTGCATTTGGCATTAATATTAAGTGGTTTAATTCCGAAGTAATGTGACTTTCTAATCACCTTAGGCTAATTAGCCTACTTTTTTATTAGAAGGATTATTTTTCATGCAATTACCACAAAATTATCTTCTCTGTCTTTCTTAATGACTATATTCATTGTGAAAACAATGCAAATGAACCATGTATAACATGACTTCATTCAAATCTAATAAACAATGGAGTCCTTGATCTTGAATTTCATTTCTTATTGATATTAATTGGTTGAATTCCAAAATAAAGAGTACATCCTATCATTTCTGGTTATCAAGGCTCCTCTTTTTGTTCCAACCAGACTTTTTGATAGAGGGAACATAGAATTAACATTTGTGGCTAAACAATTTAGCATATTAATTAAAGCAAACAAGTCTAAACAGTATTAAAAATCTAAATCTGTTTACTTCCTTTGGCCACAGCAGTCATTCATGTTTGTTTGCATTTGGCATTAATTTTAAGGGGGTTCATTCCTAAAGAATGTGACTTTCTTACCAGCTTATGCTAATCACTCTACTTTTGTTGTTAGAAGGACTATTTTTCATGCAATCACCATAAAATTATCTTTTGTGTCTTTCTCAAAGACTATATTCATTGTGAAAACCATGCCAACGAACCATCTATAACATGAATTCATTCAAATCTAATAAACGACAGAGTTCTTGATCTTTAATTGCATTTCTTATTGATATTAATTGGTTGAATTCGAAAATAAAGAGTACCTCCCATCATTTCTAGTAATGAAGGCTCCTTTTTGGTTGCAAACAGACGTTTTGATAGAGGCATCACAAAATTAACATTTGTGACTAAACAATTTAGCATATTAATTCAAACAAACAAGACTAAACAGTATTAAAACTCTAAATCTATTTAGTTCTATCGGCCAAAGCAGTCATTCATGTTGGTTTGCATTTGGAATTAATATTAACTGGTTTAATTCCTAAGTAATGTGACTTTCTAATGGCCTTAGGCTAATTAGCCTACTTTTGTTGTTAGAAGGATTATTTTTCATCCAATTTCCATAAAATTATCTTTTCGATCTTTCTTAATGACTATATTCATTGTGAAAACAATGCAAATGAACCATGTATAACATGACTTAATTCAAATCTAATAAACAATGGAGTCCTTGATCTTGAATTGCTTTTCTTATTTATATCAATTGGTTGTATTCCAAAATAAAGAGTACCTCCTATCATTTCTGGTTATCAAGGCTCCTCTTTTGGTTCTAACCAGATTTTTGATAGAGGGATCGTAGAATTAACATTTGTGGCTAAACAATTTAGCATATTAATTCAAACAAACAAGACTAAACAGTATTAAAACTCTAAATCTATTTACTTCTATCGGCCAAAGCAGTCATTCATGTTGGTTTCCATTTGGCTTTAATATTAAGTGGTTTAATTCCTAAGTAATGTGACTTTCTAACCACCTTAGGCTAATCAGCCTACTTTTTTTATTAGAAGGATTATTTTTCATGCAATTACCATAAAATTATCTTCTCTGTCTTTCTTAATGACTATATTCATTGTGAAAACATTGCAAATGAACCATGTATAACATGACTTCATTCAAATCTAAT
The DNA here is from genome assembly GCA_037897445.1 of Ceriops zippeliana. Classification (NCBI taxonomy): domain Eukaryota; kingdom Viridiplantae; phylum Streptophyta; class Magnoliopsida; order Malpighiales; family Rhizophoraceae; genus Ceriops; species Ceriops zippeliana. Next base: position 43,716 of record JBAPLH010000158.1, read on the forward strand.
AAATAATGGAGTCCTTGATCTTGAATTTCATTGCTTATTGATATTAATTGGTTTTATTCCAAAATAAAGAGTACCTCCTAGCATTTCTGGTTATTGAGGCTCTTCTTTTGGTTCCAACTACACTTTTTGATAGGGGCATCAAGGAATTCACATTTGTGGCTAAAAAATTTAGCATATTAATTAAAAGAAACAAGTCTAAATAGTATTAAAAATCTAAATCTGTTTACTTCCTTCGGCCACAGCAGTCATTAATGTTTGTTTGCATTTGGCATTAATTTTAAGGGGTTTCATTCCTAAATAATGTGACTTTCTTACCAGTTTATGCTAATCACTCTACTTTTGTTGTTAGAAGGACTATTTTTCATGCAATGACCATAAAATTATCTTTTGTGTCATTCTTAATGACTATATTCATTGTGAAAACAATGCCAATGAACCTTCTATAACATGAATTCATTAAAATCTAATAAACAATGGAGTCCTTGATCTTGAATTGCATTTCTTATTGATATTAATTGGTTGAATTCGAAAATAAAGAGTACCTTCTATCATTTCTATTTATCAAGGCTCCTCTTTTGGTTCCAAACAGACTTTTTGATACAGGGATGATCTTATTAACATTTGTGACTAAACAATTTAGCATATTAATTAAAACAAGCAAGTGTAAACAATATTAAAATTCTAGATCGATTTACTTTTATCGGCCAAAGCAGTCATTCATGTTGGTTTGCATTTGGCATTAATATTAAGTGGTTTAATTCCTAAGTAATGTGACTTTCTAATCGCTTTAGGCTAATCAGCCTACTTTTGTTGTTAGAAGGATTATTTTTCATGCAATTACCATAAAATTATCTTTTCTGTCTCTCTTAATGACTATATTCATTGTGAAAACAATGCAAATGAACTATCTATAACATGAATTCATTCAAATATAATAAACAATTGAGTCCTTGATCTTGAATTGCATTTCTTATTGATATTAATTGGTTGAATTCTAAAATAAGGAGTACCTCCTATCATTTCTAGTTAACAAGGCTCCTCTTTTGGTTCCAAATAGACTTTTTGAGAGAGGGAGCATAGAATTAACATTTGTGACTAAACAATTTAGCATATTAAATAAAACAAACAAGTCTAAACAGTATTAAAAATCTAAATCTGTTTACTTCCATCAGTCACAGCAATCATTCATGTTTGTTTGCTTTTGGCATTAATTTTGAGGGGTTTCATTCCTAAATAATGTGACTTTCTTACTAGCTTATGCTAATCACTCTACTTTTGTTGTTAGAAGGAGTATTTTTCATTCAATGACCATAAAATTATCTTTTGTCTCTTTCTTAATGACTATATTCACTATGAAAATAATGAATATGAACCATGTATAACATGAATTCATTCAAATCTAATAAACAATGGGGTCCTTGATCTTGAATTGCATTTCTTATTCATATTTATTAGATGAATTCCAAAATAAAGAGTACCTCCTAGCATTTCTTGTTATCAAGTCTCCTCTTTTAGTTGCAAACAAACTTTTTGATAGAGGGATCATAGAATTAACATTTATGGGTTAACAATTTAGCATATTAATTAAAACAAACAAGTGTAAACAGTATTAAAATTCTAAATCAATTTACTTCCATGAGCCAAAGCAGTCATTCACGTTTGTTTGCATTTGGCATTAATATTAAGTGGTTTAATTCCCCAGTGATGTGACTTTCTAATCAACGTAGGGTAATCAGCCTACTTTTGTTGTTAGAAGGATTATGTTTAACGCAATTACCATAAAATTATCCTTTTTGTCTTTCTTAATGAATATATTCATTATGAAAACAATGCAAATGAACCATGTATAACATGACTTCATTGAAATCTAATAAACAATGGAGTCCTTCATCTTGAATTGTATTTATTATTGATATTAATTGGTTGAATTCCAAAATAAAGAGTACCTCCTATCATTTCTGGTTATCAAAGCTCCTCTTATGGTTACAACAAACTTTTTGATACAGGGATCATAGAATTAACTTTTGTGGCTAAACAATTTAGCATATTAACTAAAAAAAACAAGTCTAAACAGTATTAAAAATCTAAATCTGATTACTTCCATTGGCCACAGCAGTCATTCATGTTTGTTTGCTTTTGGCATTAATTTTAAGGGGTTTCATTCCTAAATAATGTGCCTTTCTTACCAACTTATGCAAATCACTCTACTTTTTTTGTTAGAAGGACTATTTTTCATGTAACGACCATCAAATTATCTTTTGTTTCTTTCTTAATGACTATATTCATTATGAAAACAATGCCAATGAACCATCTATAACCTGAATTCATTCAAATCTAATAAACAATGGAGTTCTTGATATTGAATTGCATTTCTTATTGATATTAATTGGTTGAATTCGAAAATAAAGAGTACCTCCAATCATTTCTAGTTATCAAGGCTCCTTTTTGGTTGCAAACAGACTTTTTGATAGAGGGATCATAGAATTAACATTTGTGACTAAACAATTTAGCATATTAATTCAAACAAACAAGTCTAAACAGTATTAAAACACTAAATCTATTTACTTGTATAGGCCAAAAGAGTCATTCATGTTGGTTTGCATTTGGCATTAATATTAAGTGGTTTAATTCATAAGTAATGTGACTTTCTAATCGCCTTAGGCTAATTAGCCTACTTTTGTTGTTAGAAGGATTATTTTTCATCCAATTACCATAAAATTATCTTTTCTATCTTTCTTAATGACTATATTCATTGTGAAAACAATCCAAATGAACCATGTATAACATAACCTCATTAAAATCTAATAAATAACGGAGTCCTTGATCTTGAATTGCATTTCTTATTGATATTAATTGGTTGAATTTCAAAAATAAAAAATTACCTCCTATCATTTCTGGTTATCAATGCTCCTTTTTTGGTTCCAACCAGACTTTTGGATAAAGGGATCATAGAATTAACATTTGTGGCTAAACAATTTAGCATATTAATTACAACACACAAGTCTAAACAGTATTAAAAATCTAAATCTGTTTACTTCCATTGGCCACAGCAGTCATTCATGTTTATTTGTATTTGCATTAATTTTAAGGGGTTTCATTCCTAAATAATGTGACTTTCTTACCAGCTTATGCTAATCACTCTACTTTTGTTGTTAGAAGGACTATTTTTCATGCAATGACCATAAAATTATCATTTGTATCTTTCTTAATGACTATATTCATTGTGAAAACAATGCCAACGAACCATGTATAACATGAATTCATTCAAATCTAATAAACGACAGAGTTCTTGATCTTTAATTGCATTTCTTATTGATATTAATTGGTTGAATTCGAAAATAAAGAGTACCTCCTATCATATCTAGTAATGAAGGCTCCTTTTTGGTTTCAAACAGACTTTTTGATAGAGGGATCACAAAATTAACATTTGTGACTAAACAATTTAGCATATTAATTAAAACAAACAAGACTAAACAGTATTAAAACTCTAAATCTATTTACTTCTATCGGCCAAAGCAGTCATTCATGTTGGTTTGCATTTGGCATTAATATTAAGTGGTTTAATTCCTAAGTAATGTGACTTTCTAATGGCCTTAGGCTAATTAGCCTACTTTTGTTGTTAGAAGGATTATTTTTCATCCAATTTCCATAAAATTATCTTTTCGATCTTTCTTAATGACTATATTCATTGTGAAAACAATTCAAATGAACCATGTATAACATGACTTCATTCACATCTAATAAATAATGGAGTCCTTGATCTTGAATTGCATTTCTTACTTATATCAATTGGTTGTATTCCAAAATAAAGAGTACCTCCTATCATTTCTGGTTATCAAGGCTCCTCTTTTGGTTCCAACAAGATTTTTGATAGAGGGATCGTAGAATTAACATTTGTGGCTAAACAATTTAGCATATTAATTAAAAAAATCAAGTCTAAACAGTATTAAAACTCTAAATCTATTTACTTCTATCGGGCAAAGCAGTCATTCATGTTGGTTTCCATTTGGCTTTAATATTAAGTGGTTTAATTCCTAAGTAATGTGACTTTTTAATGGCCTTAGGCTAATTAGCCTACTTTTGTTGTTAGAAGGATTATTTTTCATCCAATTTCCATAAAATTATCTTTTCGATCTTTCTTAATGACTATATTCATTGTGAAAACAATGCAAATGAACCATGTATAACATGACTTAATTCAAATCTAATAAACAATGGAGTCCTTGATCTTGAATTGCTTTTCTTATTTATATCAATTGGTTGTATTCCAAAATAAAGAGTACCTCCTATCATTTCTGGTTATCAAGGCTCCTCTTTTGGTTCCAACCAGATTTTTGATAGAGGGATCGTAGAATTAACATTTGTGGCTAAACAATTTAGCATATTAATTGAAACAAACAAGACTAAACAGTATTAAAACTCTAAATCTATTTACTTCTATCGGCCAAAGCAGTCATTCATGTTGGTTTCCATTTGGCTTTAATATTAAGTGGTTTAATTCCTAAGTAATGTGACTTTCTAACCGCCTTAGGCTAATCAGCCTACTTTTTTTATTAGAAGGATTATTTTTCATGCAATTACCATAAAATTATCTTCTCTGTCTTTCTTAATGACTATATTCATTGTAAAAACATTGCAAATGAACCATGTATAACATGACTTCATTCAAATCTAATAAACAATGGAGTCCTTGATCTTGAATTTCATTTCTTATTGATATTAATTGGTTTTATTCCAAAATAAAGAGTACCTCCTAGCATTTCTGGTTATTGAGGCTCTTCTTTTGGTTCCAACTACACTTTTTGATAGGGGCATCAAGGAATTAACATTTGTGGCTAAACAATTTAGCATATTAATTAAAAGAAACAAGTCTAAATAGTATTAAAAATCTAAATCTGTTTACTTCCTTCGGCCACAGCAGTCATTAATGTTTGTTTGCATTTGGCATTAATTTTAAGGGGTTTCATTCCTAAATAATGTGACTTTCTTACCAGTTTATGCTAATCACTCTACTTTTGTTGTTAGAAGGACTATTTTTCATGCAATGACCATAACATTATCTTTTGTGTCATTCTTAATGACTATATTCATTGTGAAAACAATGCCAATGAACCTTCTATAACATGAATTCATTAAAATCTAATAAACAATGGAGTCCTTGATCTTGAATTGCATTTCTTATTGATATTAATTGGTTGAATTCGAAAATAAAGAGTACCTTCTATCATTTCTATTTATCAAGGCTCCTCTTTTGGTTCCAAATAGACTTTTTGATACAGGGATGATCTTATTAACATTTGTGACTAAACAATTTAGCATATTAATTAAAACAAGCAAGTGTAAACAATATTAAAATTCTAGATCGATTTACTTTTATCGGCCAAAGCAGTCATTCATGTTGGTTTGCATTTGGCATTAATATTAAGTGGTTTAATTCCTAAGTAATGTGACTTTCTAATCGCTTTAGGCTAATCAGCCTACTTTTGTTGTTAGAAGGATTATTTTGCATGCAATTACCATAAAATTATCTTTTTTGTCTCTCTTAATGACTATATTCATTGTGAAAACAATGCAAATGAACTATCTATAACATGAATTCATTCAAATATAATAAACAATTGAGTCCTTGATCTTGAATTGCATTTCTTATTGATATTAATTGGTTGAATTCTAAAATAAGGAGTACCTCCTATCATTTCTAGTTAACAAGGCTCCTCTTTTGGTTCCAAATAGACTTTTTGAGAGAGGGAGCATAGAATTAACATTTGTGACTAAACAATTTAGCATATTAAATAAAACAAACAAGTCTAAACAGTATTAAAAATCTAAATCTGTTTACTTCCATCAGTCACAGCAGTCATTCATGTTTGTTTGCTTTTGGCATTAATTTTGAGGGGTTTCATTCCTAAATAATGTGACTTTCTTACTAGCTTATGCTAATCACTCTACCTTTGTTGTTAGAAGGAGTATTTTTCATTCAATGACCATAAAATTATCTTTTGTCTCTTTCTTAATGACTATATTCACTATGAAAATAATGAATATGAACCATGTATAACATGAATTCATTCAAATCTAATAAACAATGGAGTCCTTGATCTTGAATTGCATTTCTTATTCATATTTATTAGATGAATTCCAAAATAAAGAGTACCTCCTAGCATTTCTTGTTATCAAGTCTCCTCTTTTGGTTGCAAACAGAATTTTTGATAGAGGGATCATAGAATTAACATTTATGGGTTAACAATTTAGCATATTAATTAAAACGAACAAGTGTAAACAGTATTAAAATTCTAAATCAATTTACTTCCATTAGCCAAAGCAGTCATTCACGTTTGTTTGCATTTGGCATTAATATTAAGTGGTTTAATTCCCTAGTGATGTGACTTTCTCATCAACGTAGGGTAATCAGCCTACTTTTGTTGTTAGAAGGATTATGTTTCACGCAATTACCATAAAATTATCCTTTTTGCCTTTCTTAATGAATATATTCATTATGAAAACAATGCAAATGAACCATGTATAACATGACTTCATTGAAATCTAATAAACAATGGAGTCCTTCATCTTGAATTGCATTTATTATTGATATTAATTGGTTGAATTCCAAAATAAAGAGTACCTCCTATCATTTCTGGTTATCAAAGCTCCTCTTATGGTTACAACCAAACTTTTTGATACAGGGATCATAGAATTAACTTTTGTGGCTAAACAATTTAGCATATTAACTAAAAAAAAAACAAGTCTAAACAGTATTAAAAATCTAAATCTGATTACTTCCATTGGCCACAGCAGTCATTCGTGTTTGTTTGCTTTTGGCATTAATTTTAAGGGGTTTCATTCCTAAATAATGTGCCTTTCTTACCAACTTATGCAAATCACTCTACTTTTTTTGTTAGAAGGACTATTTTTCATGTAACGACCATCAAATTATCTTTTGTTTCTTTCTTAATGACTATATTCATTATGAAAAACAATGCCAATGAACCATCTATAACCTGAATTCATTCAAAATCTAATAAACAATGGAGTTCTTGATATTGAATTGCATTTCTTATTGATATTAATTGGTTGAATTCGAAAATAAAGAGTACCTCCAATCATTTCTAGTTATCAAGGCTCCTTTTTGGTTGCAAACAGACTTTTTGATAGAGGGATCATAGAATTAACATTTGTGACTAAACAATTTAGCATATTAATTCAAACAAACAAGTCTAAACAGTATTAAAACACTAAATCTATTTACTTGTATAGGCCAAAAGAGTCATTCATGTTGGTTTGCATTTGGCGTTAATATTAAGTGGTTTAATTCATAAGTAATGTGACTTTCTAATCGCCTTAGGCTAATTAGCCTACTTTTGTTGTTAGAAGGATTATTTTTCATCCAATTACCATAAAATTATCTTTTCTATCTTTCTTAATGAATATATTCATTGTGAAAACAATCCAAATGAACCATGTATAACATAACCTCATTAAAATCTAATAAATAACGGAGTCCTTGATCTTGAATTGCATTTCTTATTGATATTAATTGGTTGAATTTCAAAATAAAAATTACCTCCTATCATTTCTGGTTATCAATGCTCCTTTTTTGGTTCCAACCAGACTTTTGGATAAAGGGATCATAGAATTAACATTTGTGGCAAAACAATTTAGCATATTAATTACAACACACAAGTCTAAACAGTATTAAAAATCTAAATCTGTTTACTTCCATTGGCCACAGCAGTCATTCATGTTTATTTGTATTTGCATTAATTTTAAGGGGTTTCATTCCTAAATAATGTGACTTTCTTACCAGCTTATGCTAATCACTCTACTTTTGTTGTTAGAAGGACTATTTTTCATGCAATGACCATAAAATTATCATTTGTATCTTTCTTAATGACTATATTCATTGTGAAAACAATGCCAACGAACCATGTATAACATGAATTCATTCAAATCTAATAAACGACAGAGTTCTTGATCTTTAATTGCATTTCTTATTGATATTAATTGGTTGAATTCGAAAATAAAGAGTACCTCCTATCATTTCTAGTAATGAAGGCTCTTTTTTGGTTTCAAACAGACTTTTTGATAGAGGGATCACAAAATTAACATTTGTGACTAAACAATTTAGCATATTAATTAAAACAAACAAGACTAAACAGTATTAAAACTCTAAATCTATTTACTTCTATCGGCCAAAGCAGTCATTCATGTTGGTTTGCATTTGGAATTAATATTAAGTGGTTTAATTCCTAAGTAATGTGACTTTCTAATGGCCTTAGGCTAATTAGCCTACTTTTGTTGTTAGAAGGATTATTTTTCATCCAATTTCCATAAAATTATCTTTTCGATCTTTCTTAATGACTATATTCATTGTGAAAACAATTCAAATGAACCATGTATAACATGACTTCATTCAAATCTAATAAACAATGGAGTCCTTGATCTTGAATTGCATTTCTTATTTATATCAATTGGTTGTATTCCAAAATAAAGAGTACCTCCTATCATTTCTGGTTATCAAGGCTCCTCTTTTGGTTCCAACAAGATTTTTGATAGAGGGATCGTAGAATTAACATTTGTGGCTAAACAATTTAGCATATTAATTAAAAAAATCAAGTCTAAACAGTATTAAAACTCTAAATCTATTTACTTCTATTGGGCAAAGCAGTCATTCATGTTGGTTTCCATTTTGCTTTAATATTAAGTGGTTTAATTCCTTAGTAATGTGACTTTCTAATGGCCTTAGGCTAATTAGCCTACTTTTGTTGTTAGAAGGATTATTTTTCATCCAATTTCCATAAAATTATCTTTTCGATCTTTCTTAATGACTATATTCATTGTGAAAACAATTCAAATGAACCATGTATAACATGACTTCATTCAAATCTAATAAACAATGGAGTCCTTGATCTTGAATTGCTTTTCTTATTTATATCAATTGGTTGTATTCCAAAATAAAGAGTAGCTCCTATCATTTCTGGTTATCAAGGCTCCTCTTTTGGTTCCAACAAGATTTTTGATAGAGGGATCGTAGAATTAACATTTGTGGCTAAACAATTTAGCATATTAATTAAAAAAATCAAGTCTAAACAGTATTAAAACTCTAAATCTATTTACTTCTATCGGGCAAAGCAGTCATTCATGTTGGTTTCCATTTGGCTTTAATATTAAGTGGTTTAATTCCTAATTAATGTGACTTTCTAATCGCCTTAGGCTAATCAGCCTACTTTTTTTATTAGAATGATTATTTTTCATGCAATTACCATAAAATTATCTTCTCTGTCTTTCTTAATTACTATACTCATTGTGAAAACAATGCCAATGAACCATCTATAACATGAATTCATTGAAATCTAAGAAACAATGGAGTCCTTGATCTTGAATTGCATTTCCTATTGATATTAATTGGTTGAATTCGAAAATAGAGAGTACCTCCAATCATTTCTATTTATCAAGGCTCCTCTTTTGGTTCCAAACAGACTTTTTGATACAGGGATGATCTGATTAACATTTGTGACTAAACAATTTAGTATATTAATTAAAACAAACAAGTGTAAACAATATTAAAACTCTAAATTGATTTACTTCTATCGGCGAAAGCAGTCATTCATGTTGGTTTGCATTTGGCATTAATATTAAGTTGTTTAATTCCTAAGTAATGTGACTTTCTACTCGCCTTAGGCTAATCAGCCTACTTTTGTTGTTAGAAGGATTATTTTTCACGCAATTACCATAAAATTATCTTTTCTGTCTTTCTTAATGACTATATTCATTGTAAAAACAATGCAAATGAACTATTTATAACATGAATTCATTCAAATCTAATAAACAATGGAGTCCTTGATCTTGAATTGCATTTCTTATTGATATTAATTGGTTGAATTCAAAAATAAGCAGTACCTCCTATCATTTCTAGTTAACAAGGCTCCTCTTTTGGTTCCAAACAGAGTTTTTGATAGAGGGAGCATAGAATTAACATTTTGTGACTAAACAATTTAGCATATTAAATAAAACAAACAAGTCTAAACAGTATTAAAAATCTAAATCAATTTACTTCCATTAGCCAAAGCAGTCATTCACGTTTGTTTGCATTTGGCATTAATATTAAGTGGTTTAATTCCCCTGTGAAGTGACTTTCTAATCACCGTAGGGTAATCAGCCTACTTTTGTTGTTAGAAGGATTATGTTTCACGCAATTACCATAAAATTATCTTTTCTGTCTTTCTTAATGAATATATTCATTATGAAAACAATGCAAATGAACCATGTATAACATGACTTCATTCAAATCTAATAAATAACAGAGTCCTTGATCTTGAATTGCATTTCTTATTGATATTAATTGGTTGAATTCGAAAATAAAGAGTACCTCCTATCATTTCTTGTTATCAATGCTCCTTTTTTGGTTCTAACCAGACATTTGGATAGGGGGATCATAGAATTAACATTTGTGGCTAAACAATTTAGCATATTAATTACAACAAACAAGTCTAAACAGTATTAAAAATCTAAATCTGTTTACTTCCTTTGGCCACAGCAGTCAGTCATGTTTGTTTGCATTTGGAATTTATTTTAAGGGGTTTCATTCCTAAATAATGTGACTTTCTTACCAGCTTATGCTAATCACTCTACTTTTGTTGTTAGAATTACTATTTTTCATGCAATGACCATAAAATTATCTTTTGTGTCTTTCTTAATGGCTATATTCATTGTGAAAACAATGCCAACGAACCATCTTTAACATGAATTCATTCAAATCTAATAAACGACAGAGTTCTTGATCTTGAATTGCATTTCTTATTGATATTAATTGGTTGAATTCGAAAATAAAGAGTACCTCCTATCATTTCTATTTATCAAGGCTCCTATTTTGGTTCTAAACAGACTTTTTGATACAGGGATGATCTGATTAACATTTGTGACTAAACAATTTAGCATATTAATTAAAACAATCAAGTGTAAACAATATTAAAACTCTAAATCGATTTACTTCTATCGGCCAAAGCAGTCATTCTTGTTGGTTTGCATTTGGCATTAATATTAAGTGGTTTCATACCTAAGTAATGTGACTTTCTAATCGCCTTAGGCTAATCACCCTACTTTTTTTATTAGAAGGATTATTTTTCATGCAATTACCATAAAATTATCTTCTCTGTCTTTCTTAATGACTATATTCATTGTGAAAACAATGCAAATGAACCATGTATAACATGACTTCATTCAAATCTAATAAACAATGGAGTCCTTGATCTTGAATTTCATTTCTTATTGATATTAATTGGTTTGATTCCAAAATAAAGAGTACCTCCTATCATTTCTGGTTATCGAGGCTCTTCTTTTGGGTCCAACTACACTTTTTGATAGGGGCATCAAAGAATTAACATTTGTGGCTAAACAATTTAGCATATTAATTAAAAGAAACAAGTCTAAATAGTATTAAAAATCTAAATCTGTTTACTTCCTTCAGCCACAGCGGTCATTCATGTTTGTTTGCATTTGGCATTAGTTTTAAGGGGTTTCATTCCTAAATAATGTGACTTTCTTACCAGCTTATGCTAATCACTCTACTTTTGTTGTTAGAAGGACTATTTTTCATGCAATGACCATAAAATTATCTTTTGTGTCTTTCTTAATGACTATATTCATTGTGAAAACAATGCCAATGAACCATCTATAACGTGAATTCATTGAAATCTAATAAACAATGGAGTCCTTGATCTTGAATTGCATTTCTTATTGATATTAATTGGTTGAATTCGAAAATAAAGAGTACCTCCTATCATTTCTATTTATCAAGGCTCCTCTTTTGGTTACAAACAGACTTTTTGATACAAGGATGATCTGATTAACATTTGTGACTAAACATTTTAGCATATTAATTAAAACAATCAAGTGTAAACAATATTAAAACTCTAAATCGATTTACTTCTATCGGCCAAAGCAGTCATTCATGTTGGTTTGCATTTGGCATTAATATTAAGTGGTTTAATTCCTAAGTAATGTGACTTTCTAATCGCCTTAGGCTAATCAGCCTACTTTTGTTGTTAGAAGGATTATTTTTCACGCAATTACCATAAAATTATCTTTTCTGTCTTTCTTAATGACTATATTCATTGTGAAAACAATGCAAATGAACTATCTATAACATGAATTCATTCAAATCTAATAAACAATTGAGTCCTTGATCTTGAATTTCATTTCTTATTGACATTAATTGGTTGAATTCTAAAATAAGGAGTACCTCCTATCATTTCTAGTTAACAAGGCTCCTCTTTTGGTTCCAAACAGACGTTTTGATAGAGGGAGCATAGAATTAACATTTGTGACTAAACAATTTAGCATATTAAATAAAACAAACAAGTCTAAACAGTATTAAAAATCTAAATCTATTTACTTCCTTCAGCCACAGCAGTCATTCATGTTTGTTTGCTTTTGGCATTAATTTTAAGGGGTTTCATTCCTAAATAATGTGACTTTCTTACTAGCTTATGCTAATCACTCTACTTTTGTTATTAGAAGGACTATTTTTCATTCAATGACCATAAAATTATCTTTTGTCTCTTTCTTAATGACTATATTCACTATGAAAACAACGAATATGAACTATGTATAACATGAATTGATTCAAATCTAATAAACAATGGAGTCCTTCATCTTGAATTGCATTTATTATTGATATTAATTGGTTGAATTCCAGAATAAAGAGTACCTCCTATCATTTCTGTTTATCAAGGCTCCTCTTATGGTTACAACCAAACTTTTTGATATAGGGATCATAGAATTAACTTTTGTTGCTAAACAATTTAGCATATTAACTAAAAAAAACAAGTCTAAACAGTATTAAAAATCTAAATCTGATTACTTCCATTGGCCATAGCAATCATTCATGTTTGTTTGCTTTTGGCATTAATTTTAAGGGGTTTCATTCCTAAATAATATGCCTTTCTTACCAGCTTATGCAAATCACTCTACTTTTTTTGTTAGAAGGACTATTTTTCATCCAATTACCATAAAATTATCTTTTCTGTATTTCTTAATGACTATATTCACTATGAAAACAATCCAAATGAACCATGTATAACATAACTTCATTAAAATCTAATAAATAATGGAGTCCTTGATCTTGAATTGCATTTCTTATTGATATTAATTGGTTGAATTTCAAAATAAAGAGTACCTCCTATCATTTCTGGTTATCAATGCACCTTTTTTGGTTCCAACCAGACTTTTGGATAAAGGGATCATATAATTAACATTTGTGGCTAAACAATTTAGCATATTAATTACAACACACAAGTCTAAACAGTATTAAAAATCTAAATCTGTTTACTTCCATTGGCCACAGCAGTCATATATGTTTGTTTGCATTTGGCATTAATTTTAAGGGGTTTCATTCCTAAATAATCTGACTTTCTTACCAGCTTATGCTAATCACTCTACTTTTGTTGTTAGAAGGACTATTTTTCATGAATGACCATAAACTTATCTTTTGTCTTTCTTAATGACTATATTTATTGTGAAAACAATGCCAACGAACCATCTATAACATGAATTCATTCAAATCTAATAAATGACAGAATTCTTGATCTTGAATTGCATTTCTTATTGATATTAATTGGTTGAATTCAAAAATAAAGAGTACCTCCTATCATTTCTACTAATGAAGGCTGCTTTTTGGTTGCAAACAGACATTTTGATAGAGGGATCACAAAATTAACATTTGTGACTAAACAATTTAGCATATTAATTCAAACAAACAAGACTAAACAGTATTAAAACTCTAAATCTATTTACTTCTATCGGCCAAAGTAGTCATTCATGTTGGTTTGCATTTGGAATTAATATTAAGTGGTTTAATTCCTAAGTAATGTGACTTTCTAATGGCCTTAGGCTAATTAGCCTACATTTGTTGTTAGAAGGATTATTTTTCATCCAATTTCCATAAAATTATCTTTTCGATCTTTCTTAATGAATATATTCATTGTGAAAACAATGCAAATGAACCATGTATAACATGACTTAATTCAAATCTAATAAACAATGGAGTCCTTGATGTTGAATTGCATTTCTTATTTATATCAATTGGTTCTATTCCAAAATAAAGAGTACCTCCTATCATTTCTGGTTATCAAGGCTCCTCTTTTGGTTCCAACCAGATTTTTGATAGAGGGATCGTAGAATTAACATGTGTGGCTAAACAATTTATCATATTAATTAAAAAAATCAAGTCTAAACAGTATTAAAACTCTAAATCTATTTACTTCTATAGGCCAAAGCAGTCATTCATGTTTGTTTGCATTTGGCAACAAGATTAAGTGGTTTATTTCCTAAGTAATGTGACTTTCTAATCGCCTTAGGCTAATCAGCCTACTTTTTTTATTAGAAGGATTATTTTTCATGCAATTACCATAAAATTATCTTCTTTGTCTTTCTTAATGACTATATTCATTGTGAAAACAATGCAAATGAACCATGTATAACATGACTTCATTCAAATCTAATAAACAATGGAAACCTTGATCTTGAATTTCATTTCTTATTGATATTAATTGGTTGAATTCCAAAATAAAGAGTACATCCTATCATTTCTGGTTATCAAGGCTCCTCTTTTTGTTCCAACTAGACTTTTTGATAGAGGAATCATAGAATCAACATTTGTGGCTAAACAATTTATCATATTGATTAAAACAAACAAGTCTAAACAGTATTAAAAATCTAAATCTGATTCGTTCCTTCGGCCATAGCAGTCATTCATGTTGGTTTGCATTTGGCATTAATATTAAGGGGTTTCATTCCTAAATAATGTGACATTCTTACAAGCTCATGCTAATCACTCTACTTTTTGTTGTTAGAAGGACTATTTTTCATGCAATGACCATAAAATTATCTTTTGTGTCTTTCTCAATGACTATATTCATTGTGAAAACAATGCCAACGAACCAACTATGACATGAATTTATTCAGATCTAATAAACGACGGAGTTCTTGATCTTGAATTGCATTTCTTTTTGATATTAATCAGTTGAATTCGAAAATAAAGAGTACCTCTTATCATTTCTAGTTATCAAGGCTCCTTTTTGGTTGCAAACAGACTTTTTGATAGAGGGATCATAGAATTAACATTTGTGACTAAACAATTTAGCATATTAATTAAAACAAACAAGTCTAAACAGTATTAAAACTCTAAATCTATTGACTTGTATCGGCCAAAGGAGTCATTCATGTTGGTTTGCATTTGGCATTAATATTAAGTGGTTTAATTCCTAAGTAATGTGACTTTCTAATCGCCTTAGGCTAATCAGCCTAGTTTTTTTATTAGAAGGATTATTTTTCATGCAATGACCATAAAATTATCTTTTTTGTCTTTCTTAATGACTATATTTATTGTGAAAACAATGCCAACGAACCATCTATAACATGAATTCATTCAAATCTAATAAACGACAGAGTTCTTGATCTTTAATTGCATTTCTTATTGATATTAATTGGTTGAATAAAAAAATAAAGAGTACCTCCTATCATTTCTAGTAATGAAGGCTCCTTTTTGGTTGCAAACAGACGTTTGGATAGAGGGATCACAAAATTAACATTTGTGACTAAACAATTTAGCATATTAATTCAAACAAACAAGACTAAACAGTATTAAAACTCTAAATCTATTTACTTCTATCGGCCAAAGTAGTCATTCATGTTGGTTTGCATTTGGAATTAATATTAACTGGTTTAATTCCTAAGTAATGTGACTTTCTAATGGCCTTAGGCTAATTAGCCTACTTTTTTTGTTAGAAGGATTATTTTTCATCCAATTTCCATAAAATTATCTTTTCGATCTTTCTTAATGACTATATTCAGTGTGAAAACAATGCAAATGAACCATGTATAACATGACTTAATTCAAATCTCATAAACAATGGAGTCCTTGATGTTGAATTGCATTTCTTATTTATATCAATTGGTTGTATTCCAAAATAAAGAGTACCTCCTATCATTTCTGGTTATCAAGGCTCCTCTTTTGGTTCCAACCAGATTTTTGATAGAGGGATCGTAGAATTAACATTTGTGGCTAAACAATTTAGCATATTAATTAAAAAAAATCAAATCTAAACAGTATTAAAACTCTAAATCTATTTACTTCTATCGGCCAAAGCAGTCATTCATGTTCGTTTCCATTTGGCATTAATATTAAGTGATTTAATTCCTAAGTAATGTGACTTTCTAAACGCCTTAGGCTAATCAGCCTACTTTTTTTATTAGAAGGATTATTTTTCATGCAATTACCATAAAATTATCTTCTCTGTTTTTCTTAATGACTATATTCATTGTGAAAACATTGCAAATGAACCATGTATAACATGACTTCATTCAAATCTAATAAACAATGGTGTCCTTGATCTTGAATTTCATTTCTTATTGATATTAATTGGTTTGATTCCAAAATAAAGAGTACCTCCTAGCATTTCTGGTTATTGAGACTCTTCTTTTGGTTCCAACTACTCTTTTTGATAGGGGCATCAAAGAATTAACATTTCTGGTTAAACAATTTAGCATATTAATTAAAAGAAACAAGTCTAAAAAGTATTAAAAATCTAAATCTGTTTACTTCCTTCGGCCACAGCAGTCATTCATGTTTGTTTGCATTTGGCATTGATTTTAATGGGTTTCATTCCTAAATAATGTGACTTTCTTACCAGCTTATGCTAATTACTCTACTTTTGTTGTTAGAAGGACTATTTTTCATGCAATGACCATAAAATTATCTTTTGTGTCTTTCTTAATGACTATATTCATTGTGAAAACAATGCCGATGAACCATCTATAACATGAATTCATTGAAATCTAATAAACAATGGAGTCCTTGATCTTGAATTGCATTTCTTATTGATATTAATTGGTTGAATTCGAAAATAAAGAGTACCTTCTATCATTTCTATTTATCAAGGCTCCTCTTTTGGTTCCAAACAGACTTTTTGATACAGGAATGATCTGACTAACATTTGTGACTAAACAATTTAGCATATTAATTAAAACAAACAAGTGTAAACAATATTAAAACTCTAGATCGATTTACTTTTATCGGCTAAAGCAGTCATTCATGTTGGTTTGCATTTGGCATTAATATTAAGTGGTTTAATTCCTAAGTAATGTGACTTTCTAATCGCTTTAGGCTAATCAGCGTACTTTTGTTGTTAGAAGGATTATTTTTCACGCAATTACCATAAAATTATCTTTTCTGTCTCTCTTAATGACTATATTCATTGTGAAAACAATGCAAATGAACTATCTATAACATGAATTCATTCAAATATAATAAACAATTGAGTCCTTGGTCTTGAATTGCATTTCTTATTGATATTAATTGGTTGAATTCTAAAATAAGGAGTACCTCCTATCATTTCTAGTTAACAATGCTCCTCTTTTGGTTCCAAATAGACTTTTTGAGAGAGGGAGCATAGAATTAACATTTGTGACTAAACAATTTAGCATATTAAATAAAACAAACAAGTCTAAACAGTATTAAAAATCTAAATCTGTTTGCTTCCATCAGCCACAGCAGTCATTCATGTTTGTTTGCTTTTGGCATTAATTTTGAGGAGTTTCATTCCTAAATAATGTGACTTTCTTACTAGCTTATGCTAATCACTCCACTTTTGTTGTTAGAAGGACTATTTTTCATTCAATGACCATAAAATTATCTTTTGTCTCTTTCTTAATGACTATATTCACTATGAAAATAATGAATATGAACCATGTATAACATGAATTCATTCAAATCTAATAAACAATGGAGTCCTTGATCTTGAATTGCATTTCTTATTCATATTAATTAGATGAATTCCAAAATAAAGTGTACCTCCTAGCATTTCTTGTTATCAAGTCTCCTCTTTTGGTTGCAAACAGACTTTTTGATAGAGGGATCATAGAATTAACATTTATGGGTTAACAATTTAGCATATTAATTAAAACGAACAAGTGTAAACAGTATTAAAATTCTAAATCAATTTACTTCCACTAGCCAAAGCAGTCATTCACGTTTGTTTGCATTTGGCATTAATATTAAGTGGTTTAATTCCCCAGTGATGTGACTTTCTAATCAACGTAGGGTAATCAGCCTACTTTTGTTGTTAGAAGGATTATGTTTAACGCAATTACCATAAAATTATCCTTTTTGTCTTTCTTAATGAATATATTCATTATGAAAACAATGCAAATGAACCATGTATAACATGACTTCATTCAAATCTAATAAATAACGGAGTCCTTGATCTTGAATTGCATTTCTTATTGATATTAATTGGTTGAATTCGAAAATAAAGAGTACCTCCTATCATTTCTGGTTATGAACGCTCCTTTTTTGGTTCCAACCAGACATTTGGATAGAGGGATCATAGAATTAACATTTGTGGCTAAACAATTTAGCATATTAATTACAACAAACAAGTCTAAACAGTATTAAAAATCGAAATCTATTTACTTCCTTTGGCCACAGCAGTCATTCATGTTTGTTTGCATTTGGCATTAATATTAAGTGGTTTAATTCACCAGTGATGTGACTTTCTAATCACCTTAGGGTAATCAGCCTACTTTTCTTGTTAGAAGGATTATGTTTCACGCAATTACCATAAAATTATCTTTTCTGTCTTTCTTAATGAATATATTCATTATAAAAACAATGCAAATGAACCATGTATAACATGACTTCATTGAAATCTAATAAACAATGGAGTCCTTCATCTTCAATTGCATTTAGTATTGATATTAATTGGTTGAATTCCAAAATAAAGAGTACCTCCTATCATTTCTAGTTATCAAAGCTCCTCTTATGGTTACAACCAAACTTTTTGATACAGGGATCATAGAATTAACTTTTGTGGCTAAACAATTTAGCATATTAATTAAAAAAAAAACAAGTCTAAACAGTATTAAAAATCTAAATCTGATTACTTCCATTGTCCACAGCAGTCATTCATGTTTGTTTGCTTTTGGCATTAATTTTAAGGGGTTTCATTCCTAAATAATGTGCCTTTCTTACCAACTTATGCAAATCACTCTACTTTTTTTGTTAGAAGGACTATTTTTCATTCAACGACCATCAAATTATCTTTTATTTCTTTCTTAATGACTATATTCATTGTGAAAACAATGCCAATGAACCATCTATAACATGAATTCATTCAAATCTAATAAACAATGGAGTTGTTGATCTTGAATTGCATTTCTTATTGATATTAATTGGTTGAATTCGAAAATAAAGAGTACCTCCTATCATTTCTAGTTATCAAGGCTCCTTTTTGGTTGCAGACAGACTTTTTGATAGAGTGATCATAGAATTAACATTTGTGACTAAACAATTTAGCATATTAATTAAAACAAACATGTCTAAATAGTATTAAAACACTAAATCTATTTACTTGTATAGGCCAAAAGAGTCATTCATGTTGGTTTGCATTTGGCATTAATATTAAGTGGTTTAATTCATAAGTAATGTGACTTTCTTATCGCCTTAGGCTAATTAGCCTACTTTTGTTGTTAGAAGGATTATTTTTCATCCAATTACCATAAAATTATCTTTTCTATCTTTCTTAATGACTATATTCATTGTGAAAACAATCCAAATGAACCATGTATAACATAACCTCATTAAAATCTAATAAATAACGGAGTCTTTGATCTTGAATTGCATTTCTTATTGATATTAATTGGTTGAATTTCAAAATAAAAAGTACCTCCTATCATTTCTGGTTATCAATGCTCCTTTTTTGGTTCCAACCAGACTTTTGGATAAAGGGATCATAGAATTAACATTTGTGGCTAAACAATTTAGCATATTAATTACAACACACAAGTCTAAACAGTATTAAAAATCTAAATCTGTTTACTTCCATTGGCCACAGCAGTCATTCATGTTTGTTTGCATTTGGCATTAATTTTAAGGGGTTTCATTCCTAAATAATGTGACTTTCTTACCAGCTTATGCTAATCACTCTACTTTTGTTGTTAGAAGGACTATTTTTCATGCAATGACAATTAAATTATCTTTTGTGTCTTTCTTAATGACTATATTCATTGTGAAAACAATGCCAATGAACCATCTATAACATGAATTCATTGAAATCTAATAAACAATGGAGTCCTTGATCTTGAAGTGCATTTCTTATTGATATTAATTGGTTGAATTCGAAAATAAAGAGTACCTCCTATCATTTCTATTTATCAAGGCTCCTCTTTTCGTTCCAAACAGACTTTTTGATACAGGGATGATCTGATTAACATTTGTGACTAAACAATTTAGCATATTAATTCAAACAAACAAGTGTAAACAATATTAAAACTCTAGATCGATTTACTTTTATCGGCCAAAGCAGTCATTCATGTTGGTTTGCATTTGGCATTAATATTAAGTGGTTTAATTCCCAAGTATAGTGACTTTCTAATTGCCTTAGGCTAATCAGCCTACTTTTGTTGTTAGAAGGATTATTTTTCACGCAATTACCATAAAATTATCTTTTTTGTCTTTCTTAATGACTATATTCATTGTGAAAACAATGCAAATGAACAATCTATAACATGAATTCATTCAAATCTAATAAACAATTGAGTCCTTGATCTTGAATTGCATTTCTTATTGATATTAATTGGTTGAATTCTAAAATAAGGAGTACCTCCTATCATTTCTAGTTAACAAGGCTCCTCTTTTGGTTCCAAACAGACTTTTTGATAGAGGGAGCATAGAATTAACATTTGTGACTAAACAATTTAGCATATTAAATAAAACAAACAAGTCTAAACAGTATTAAAAATCTAAATCTCTTTACTTCCTTCAACCACAGCAGTCATTCATGTTTGTTTGCTTTTGGCATTAATTTTAAGGGGTTTCATTCCTAAATAATGTGACTTTCTTACTAGCTTATGCTAATCACTCTACTTTTGTTGTTAGAAGGACTATTTTTCATTCAATGACCATAAAATTATCTTTTGTCTCTTTCTTAATGACTATATTCACTATAAAAACAATGAATATGAACCATGTATAACATGAATTCATTGAAATCTAATAAACAATGGAGTCCTTCATCTTGAATAGCATTTATTATTGATATTAATTGGTTGAATTCCAGAATAAAGAGTACCTCCTATCATTTCAGGTTATCAAGGCTCCTCTTATGGTTACAACCAAACTTTTTGATACAGGGATCATAGAATTAACTTTTGTTGCTAAACAATTTACCATATTAACTAAAAAAAACCAAGTCTAAACATTATTAAAAATTTAAATTTGATTACTTCCATTGGCCACAGCAGTCATTCATGTTTGTTTTCTTTTGGCATTAATTTTAAGGGGTTTCATTCCTAAATAATGTGCCTTTCCTACCAGCTTATGCAAATCACTCTACTTTTTTTTGTTAGAAGGACTATACCATAAAATTATCTTTTCTGTCTTTCTTAATGACTATATTCATTGTGAAAACAATCCAAATGAACCATGTATAACATAACTTCATTAAAATCTAATAAATAATGGAGTCCTTGATCTTGAATTGCATTTCTTATTGATATTAATTAGTTGAATTTCAAAATAAAGAGTACCACCTATCATTTCTGGTTATCAATGCTCCTTTTTTGTTTCCAAACAGACTTTTGGATAAAGGGATCATAGAATTAACATTTGTGGCTAAACAATTTAGCATATTAATTACAACACACAAGTCTAAAAAGTATTAAAAATCTAAATCTGTTTACTTCTATTGGCCACAGTAGTCATTCATGTTTGTTTGCATTTGGCATTAATTTTAAGGGGTTTCATTCCTAAATAATGTGACTTTCTTACCAGCTTATGCTAATCACTCTACTTTTGTTGTTAGAAGGACTATTTTTCATGCAATGAACATTAAATTATCTTTTGTGTCTTTCTTAATGACTATATTCATTATGAAAACAATGCCAATGAACGATCTATAACATGAATTCTTTGAAATCTAATAAACAATGGAGTCCTTCATCTTGAATTGCATTTGTTATTGATAATAATTGGTTGAATTCGAAAATAAACAATACCTCCTATCATTTCTAGTAATGAAGGCTCCTTTTTGGTTGCAAACAGATGTTTTGATAGAGGGATCATAAAATTAACATTTGTGACTAAACAATTTAGCATAGTAATTAAAACAAACAATACTAAACAGTATTAAAACTCTAAATCTATCTACTTCTATTGGCCAAAGCAGTCATTCATGTTGGTTTGCATTTGGCATTAATATTAAGTGGTTTAATTCCAAAGTAATGTGGCTTTCTAATCGCATTAGGCTAATTAGCCTACTTTTGTTGTTAGAAGGATTATTTTTCGTCTAATTACCATAAAATTATCTTTTCTGTCTTTCTTAATGACTATATTCATTGTGAAAACAATGCAAATGAACCATGTATAACATGACTTCATTAAAATCTAATAAATAACAGAGTCCTTGATCTTGAATTGCATTTCTTATTGATATTAATTGGTTGAATTTCAAAATAAAGAGTACCTCCTATCATTTCTGGTTATCAAGGCTCTTCTTTTGGTTCCAACCAGACATTTGGACAGAGGGATCATAGAATTAACATTTGTGGCTAAACAATTTAACATATTAATTACAACAAACAAGTCTAAACAGTATTAAAAATCTAAATCTGTTAACTTCCTTTGGCCACAACAGTCATTCATGTTTGTTTGCATTTGGCATTAATTTTAAGGGGTTTCATTCCTAAATAATGTGACTTTCTTACCAGCTTATGCTAATCACTCTACTTTTGTTGCTAGAAGGACTATTTTTCATGCAATGACCATAAAATTGTCTTTTGTGTCTTTCTTAATGACTTTATTCATTGTGAAAACAATGCCAACGAACCATCTATAACATGAATTCATTCAAATCTAATAAACGACAGAGTTCTTGATCTTGAATTGCATTTCTTATTGATATTAATTGGTTGAATTCGAAAATAAAGAGTACCTCCTATCATTTCTAGTAATGAAGGCTCCTTTTTGGTTGCAAACAAACGTTTTGATAGAGGGATCACAAAATTAACATTTGTGACTAAACAATTTAGCATATTAATTAAAACAAACAAGACTAAACAGTATTAAAACTCTAAATCTATTTACTTCTATCGGCCAAAGCTGTCATTCATGTTGGCTTGCATTTGGCATTAATATTAAGTTGTTTAATTCATAAGTAATGTGACTTTCTAATCGCATTAGGCTAATTAGCCTACTTTTGTTGTTAGGAGGATTATTTTTCATCCAATTTCCATAAAATTATCTTTTTGATCTTTCTTAATGACTATATTCATTGTGAAAACAATGCAAATGAACCATGTATAACATGACTTCAGTCAAATCTAATAACCAATGGAGTCCTTGATAATGAATTGCATTTCTTATTTATATTAATTGGTTGAATTTCAAAATAAAGAGTACCTCCTATCATTTCTGGTTATCAAGGCTCCTCTTTTGGTTCCAACCAGACATTTGGATAGAGGGATCATAGAATTAACATTTGTGGCTAAACAATTTAGCATATTAATTACAACAAACAAGTCTAAACAGTATTAAGAATCTAAATCTGTTAACTTCCTTTGGCCACAACAGTCATTCATGTTTATATGTATTTGGCATTAATTTTAAGGGGTTTCATTCCTAAATAATGTGACTTTCTTACCAGCTTATGCTAATCACTCTACCTTTGTTGTTAGAAGGACTATTTTTCATGCAGTGACCATAAAATTATCTTTTGTGTCTTTCTTCATGACTTTATTCATTGTGAAAACAATGCCAACGAACCATCTATAACATGAATTCATTCAAATCTAATAAGCGACAGAGTTCTTGATCTTGAATTGTATTTCTTATTGATATTAATTGGTTGAATTCGAAAATAAAGAGTACCTCCTATCATTTCTAGTAATGAAGGCTCCTTTTTGGTTGCAAACAGACGTTTTGATAGAGGGATCATAAAATTAACATTTGTGACTAAACAATTTAGCATATTAATTAAAACAAACAAGTCTAAATAGTATTAAAAATCTAAATCTGTTTACTTCATTCGGCCACAGTAGTCATTCATGTTTGTTTGCATTTGGCATTAATTTTAAGGGGTTTCATTCCAAAATAATTTGACTTTCTTTCCAGCTTATGCTAATCACTCTACTTTTGTTGTTAGAAGGACTATTTTTCATGCAATGACCATAAAATTATCTTTTGTGTCTTTCTTAATGACTATATTCATTGTGAAAACAATGCCAATGAACGATCTATAACATGAATTCTTTGAAATCTAATGAACAATGGAGTCCTTGATCTTGAATTGCATTTCTTATTGATATTAATTGGTTGAATTCGAAAATAAACAGTACCTCCTATCATTTCTATTTATCAAGGCTCCTCTTTTGGTTCCAAACAGACTTTTTCATCCTGGGATCATAGAATTAACATTTGTGACTAAACAATTTAGCATATTAATTAAAACAAACAAGTCTAAACAGTATTAAAAATCTCAATCTGTTTACTTCCTTCGGCCACAACAGTCATTCATGTTTGTTTGCATTTGGCATTAATATTAAGTGGTTTAATTCATAAATAATGTGACTTTCTAATCGCATTAGGCTAATTAGCCTACTTTTGTTGTTAGAAGGATTATTTCTCATCCAATTTCCATAAAATTATCTTTTCAATCATTCTTAATGACTATATTCATTGTGAAAACAATGCAAATGAACCATGTATAACATGACTTCATTCAAATCTAATAAAAAATGGAGTCCTTGATCGTGAATTGCATTTCTTATTTATATTAATTTGTTGAATTTCAAAATAAAGAGCACCACCTAACATTTCTGGTTATCAATGCTCCTTTTTTGGTTCCAACCAAACTATTGGATAGAGGGATCATAGAATTAACATTTGTGGCTAAACAATTTAGCATATTAATTACAACACACAAGTCTAAACAGTATTAAAAATCTAAATCTATTTACTTCCATTGGCCACAGCAGTCATTCATGTTTGTTTGCATTTGGCATTAATTTTAAGGGGTTTCATTCCTAAATAATCTGACTTTCTTACCAGCTTATGCTAATCACTCTACTTTTGTTTTTAGAAGGACTATTTTTCATGCAATGACCATTAAATTATCTTTTGTGTCTTTCTTAATGACTATATTCATTGTGAAAACAATGCCAATGAACGATCTATAACATGAATTCTTTGAAATCTAATGAACAATGGAGTCCTTGATCTTGAATTGCATTTCTTATTGATATTAATTGGTTTGAATTCGAAAATAAAACAGTACCTCCTATCATTTCTATTTATCAAGGCTCCTCTTTTGGTTCCAAACAGACTTTTTTCATCCAGGGATCATAGAATTAACATTTGTGACTAAACAATTTAGCATATTAATTAAAACAAACAAGTCTAAACAGTATTAAAAAATCTCAATCTGTTTACTTCCTTCGGCCACAACAGTCATTCATGTTTGTTTGCATTTGGCATTAATTTTTTAAGGGGTTTTCATTCCTAAAGAATGTTACTTTTCTTTCCAGCTTATGCTAATCACTCTACTTTTGTTGTTAGAAGGACTATTTTTCATGCAATGACCATAAAATTATCTTTTGTGTCTTTCTTAATGACTATACTCATTGTGAAAACAATGCCAATGAACCATGTATAACATGAATTCATTGAAATCTAATAAACAATGGAGTCCTTGATCTTGAATTGCATTTCTTATTGATATTAATTGGTTGAATTCGAAAATTAACAGTACCTCCTATCGTTTCTATTTATCAATGCTCCTCTTTTGGTTCCAAATAGACTTTTTCATACAGGGATCATAGAATTAACATTTGTGACTAAACAATTTAGCATATTAATTAAAACAAACAAGTGTAAACAGTATTAAAACTCTAAATCTATTTACTTCTATCGGTTAAAGGAGTCATTCATGTTGGTTTGCATTTGGCATTAGTATTTAGTGGTTTAATTCCTAAGTAATGTGACTTTCTAATCGCCTTAGGATAATCAGCCTACTTTTGTTGTTAGAAGGATTATTGTTCACGCAATTACCATAAAATTATCTTTTCTGTCTTTCTTAATGACTATATTCATTGTGAAAACAATGCAAATCAACCATGTATTACATGACATCATTCAAATCTAATAAACAATGGAGTCCTTGATCTTGAATTGCATTTCTTATTTATATTAATTGGTTGATTTCCAAAATAAAGAGTACCTCCTATCATTTCTGGTTATCAAGGCTCCTCTTTTGGTTCCAACCAGACTTTTCGATAGAGGGATCATAGAATTAACATTTGTGGCTAAATAATTTAGCATATTAATTAAAACAAACAAGTCTAAATAGTATTAAAAATCTAAATTTGTTTACTTCCTTCGGCCACAGCAGTCCTTCATGTTTGTTTGCATTTGGCATTAATTTTAAGGGGTTTTATTCCTAAATAATGTGGCTTTCTTACCAGCTTATGCTAATCACTCTACTTTTGTTGTTAGAAGGACTATTTTTCATGCAATGACCATCAAATTATCTTTTGTGTCTTTCTTAATGACTATATTTAGTGTGAAAACAATGCCAATGAACCATCTATAACATGAATTCATTCAAATCTAATAAACAATGGAGTTCTTGATCTTGTATTGCATTTCTTATTGATATTAATTGGTTGAATTCGAGAATAAAGAGTACCTCCTATCATTTCTAGTAATGAAGGCTCTTTTTTGGTTTCAAACAGACTTTTTGATAGAGGGATCATAGAATTAACATTTGTGACTAAAACAATTTAGCATATTAATTAAAACAAACAAGTCTCAACATTATTAAAACTCTAAATCTATTTACTTCTATCGGCCAAAGGAGTCAATCATGTTGGTTTGTATTTGGCATTAATATTTAGTGGTTTACTTGATAAGTATTGTAACTTTCTAATTGCCTTAGGCTAATTAGCCTACTTTTGTTGTTAGAAGGACTATTTTTCATGCAATGACCATAAAATTATCTTTTGTATCTTTCTTAATGACTATATTCATTGTGAAAACAATGCCAACGAACCATGTATAACATGAATTCATTCAAATCTAATAAATGACAGAGTTCTTGATCTTGAATTGCATTTCTTATTGATATTAATTGGTTGAATTTGAAAATAAAGAGTACCTCTTATCATTTGTAGTAATGAAGGCTCCTTTTTGGTTGAAAACAGACGTTTTGATAGAGGGATCATAAAATTAACATTTCTGACTAAGCAATTTAGCATATTAATTAAAACAAACAAGACTAAATAGTATTAAAACTCTAAATCTATTTACTTCTATCGGCCAAAGTAGTCATTCATGTTGGTTTGCATTTGGCATTAATATTAAGTGGTTTAATTCCTAGGTAATGTGACTTTGTAATGGCCTTAGGCTAATTAGCCTACTTTTGTTGTTAGAAGGATTATTTTTCATCCAATTTCCATAAAATTATCTTTTCGATCTTTCTTAATGACTATATTCATTGTGAAAACAATTCAAATGAACCATGTATAACATGACTTCATTCAAATCTAATAAACAATGGAGTCCTTGATCTTGAATTTCATTTCTTATTGATATTAATTGGTTTGATTCCAAAATAAAGAGTACCTCCTATCATTTCTGGTTGTCGAGGCTCTTTTTTTGGTTCCAACTACACTTTTTGATAGGGCATCAAAGAATTAACATTTGTGGCTAAACAATTTAGCATATTAATTAAAAGAAACAAGTCTAAATAGTATTAAAAATCTAAATCTGTTTACTTCCTTTGGCCACAACAGTCATTCATGTTTGTTTGCATTTGGCATTAATTTTAAGGGGTTTCATTCCTAAATAATGTGACTTTCTTACCAGCTTATGCTAATCACTCTACTTTTGTTGTTAGAAGGACTATTTTTCATACAATGACCATCAAATTATCTTTTGTGTCTTTCTTAATGACTATATTCAGTGTGAAAACAATGCCAATGAACCATCTATAACATGAATTCATTCAAATCTAATAAACAATGGAGTTCTTGATCTTGAATTGCATTTCTTATTGATATTAATTGGTTGAATTTGAGAATAAAGAGTACCTCCTATCATTTCTAGTAATAAAGGCTCTTTTTTGGTTTCAAACAGACTTAGAGGGATCATAGAATTAACATTTGTAACTAAACAATTTAGCATATTAATTAAAACAAACAAGTCTCAACATTATTAAAACTCTAAATCTATTTACTTCTATCGGCCAAAGGAGTCAATCATGTTGGTTTGTATTTGGCATTAATATTTAGTGGTTTACTTCATAAGTACTGTAACTTTCTAATCGCCTTAGGCTAATTAGCCTACTTTTGTTGTTAGAAGGACTATTTTTCATGCAATGACCATAAAATTATCTTTTGTATCTTTCTTAATGACTATATTCATTGTGAAAACAATGCCAACGAACCATGTATAACATGAATTCATTCAAATCTAATAAACGACGGAGTTCTTGATCTTGAATTGCATTTCTTATTGATATTAATTGGTTGAATTCGAAAATAAAGAGTACCTCCTATCATTTGTAGTAATGAAGGCTCCTTTTTGGTTTCAAACAGACTTTTTGATAGAGGGATCACAAAATTAACATTTCTGACTAAACAATTTAGCATATTAATTAAAACAAACAAGACTAAACAGTATTAAAACTCTAAATCTATTTACTTCTATCGGCCAAAGCAGTCATTCATGTTGGTTTGCATTTGGCATTAATATTAAGTGGTTTAATTCCTAGGTAATGTGACTTTCTAATGGCCTTAGGCTAATTAGCCTACTTTTGTTGTTAGAAGGATTATTTTTCATCCAATTTCCATAAAATTATGTTTTCGATCTTTCTTAATGACTATATTCATTGTGAAAACAATTCAAATGAACCATGTATAACATGACTTCATTCAAATCTAATAAACAATGGAGTCCTTGATCTTGAATCACATTTCTTATTTATATCAATTGGTTGTATTCCAAAATAAAGAGTACCTCCTATCATTTCTGGTTATCAAGGCTCCTCTTTTGGTTTCAACAAGATTTTTGATAGAGGGATTGTACAATTAACATTTGTGGCTAAACAATTTAGCATATAAATTAAAAAAATCAAGTCTAAACAGTATTAAAACTCTAAATCTATTCACTTCTATCGGCCAAAGCAGTCATTCATGTTGGTTTCCATTTGGCTTTAATATTAAGTGGTTTAATTCCTAAGTAATGTGACTTTCTAATCGCCTTAGGCTAATCAACCTACTTTTTTTATTAGAAGGATTATTTTTCATGCAATTGCCATAAAATTATCTTCTCTGTCTTTCTTAATGACTATATTCATTGTGAAAACAATGCAAATGAACCATGTATAACATGACTTCATTCAAATCTAATAAACAATGGAGTCCTTGATCTTGAATTTCATTTCTTATTGATATTAATTGGTTTGATTCCAAAATAAAGAGTACCTCCTATCATTTCTGGTTATCGAGGCTCTTTTTTTGGTTCCAACTACACTTTTTGATAGGGCATCAAAGAATTAACATTTGTGGCTAAACAATTTAGCATATTAATTAAAAGAAACAAGTCTAAATAGTATTAAAAATCTAAATCTGTTTACTTCCTTTGGCCACAGCAGTCATCCATGTTTGTTTGCATTTGGCATTAATTTTAAGGGGTTTCATTCCTAAATAATGTGACTTTCTTACCAGCTTATGCTAATCACTCTACTTTTGTTGTTAGAAAGACTATTTTTCATACAATGACCATCAAATTATCTTTTGTGTCTTTCTTAATGACTATATTCAGTGTGAAAACAATGCCAATGAACCATCTATAACATGAATTCATTCAAATCTAATAAACAATGGAGTCCTTGATCTTGAATTGCATTTCTTATTGATATTAATTGGTTGAATTCAAAAATAGAGAGTACCTCCTATCATTTCTATTTATCAAGGCTCCTCTTTTGGTTTCAAACAGTCATTTTGATACAGGGATGATCTGATTAACATTTATGACTAAACAATTTAGCATATTAATTAAAACAAACAAGTGTAAACAATATTAAAACACTAAATCGATTTACTTCTATCGGCCAAAGCAGTCATTCATGTTGGTTTGCATTTGGCATTAATATTAAGTGTTTTAATTCCTAAGTAATGTGACTTTCTAATCGCCTTAGGCTAATCAGCCTACTTTTGTTGTTAGAAGGATTATTTTTCACGCAATTACCATAAAATTATCTTTTCTGTCTTTCTTAATGACTATATTCATTGTGAAAACAATGCAAATGAACTATCTACAACATGAATTCATTCAAATCTAATAAACAATTGAGTCCTTGATCTTGAATTGCATTTCTTATTGATATTAATTGGTTGAATTCGAAAATAAAGAGTGCCTCTTATCATTTCTGGTTATCAATGCTCCTTTTTTGGTTCCAACCAGACATTTGGATAGGGGGATCATAGAATTAACATTTGTGGCTAAACAATTTAGCATATTAATTAAAAGAAACAAGTCTAAATAGTATTAAAAATCTAAATCTGTTTACTTCCTTTGGCCACAGCAGTCATTCATGTTTGTTTGCATTTGGCATTAATTTTAAGGGGTTTCATTCCTAAATAATGTGACTTTCTTACTAGCTTATGCTAATCACTCTACTTTTGTTGTTAGAAGGACTATTCTTCATTCAATGACCATAAAATTATCTTTTGTCTCTTTCTTAATGACTATATTCACTATGAAAATAATGAATATGAGCCATGTATAACATGAATTCATTCAAATCTATTAAAGAGTCCTTGATCTTGAATTGCATTTCTTATTCATATTAATTAGATGAATTCCAAAATAAAGAGTACCTCCTAGCATTTCTTGTTATCATGTCTCCTCTTTTTGTTGCAAATAGACTTTTTGATAGAGGGATCATAGAATTAACATTTATGGGTTAACAATTTAGCATATTAATTAAAACGAACAATTGTAAACAGTATTAAAATTCTAAATCAATTTACTTCCATTAGCCAAAGTAGTCATTCACGTTTGTTTGCATTTGGCATTAATATTAAGTGGTTTAATTCCCCAGTGTTGTGACTTTCTAATCACCGCAGGGTAATCAACCTTCTTTTCTTGTTAGAAGGATTATGTTTCACGCAATTACCATAAAATTATCTTTTCTGTCTTAATGAATATATTCATTATGAAAACAATGCAAATGAACCATGTATAACATGACTTCATTCAAATCTAATAAATAATGGAGTCCTTGATCTTGAATTGCATTTCTTATTGATATTAATTGGTTGAATTCGAAAATAAAGAATACCTCCTATCATTTCTGGTTATCAATGCTCCTTTTTTGGTTCCAACCAGACATTTGGATAGGGGGATCATAGAATTAACATTTGTGGCTAAACAATTTAGCATATTAATTACAACAAACAAGTCTAAGCAGTATTAAAAATCTAAATCTGTTTACTTCCTTTGGCCACAGCAGTCATTCATGTTTTTTTGCATTTGGCATTAATATTAAGTTTTTTAATTCACCAGTGATGTGACTTTCTAATCGCCTTAGGGTAATCAGCCTACTTTTGTTGTTAGAAGGATTATGTTTCACGCAATTACCATAAAATTATCTTTTCTGTCTTTCTTAATGAATATATTCATTATGAAAACAATGCAAATGAACCATGTATAACATGACTTCATTAAAATCTAATAAACAATGGAGTCCTTCATCTTGAATTGCATTTATTATTGATATTAATTGGATGAATTCCAAAATAAAGAGTACCTCCTATCATTTCTGGTTATCAAGGCTGCTCTTATGGTTACAACCAAACTTTTTGATACAGGGATCATAGAATTAACTTTTGTGGCTAGACAATTTAGCATATTAACTAAAAAAAACCAAGTCTAAACAGTATTAAAAATCTAAATCTGATTACTTCCATTGGCCACAGCAGTCATTCATGTTTGTTTGCTTTTGGCATTAATTTTAAGGGGTTTCATTCCTAAATAATGTGACTTTCTGACCACCTTATGCTAATCACTCTACTTTTGTTGTTAGAAGGACTATTTTTCATTCAATGACCATAAAATTATCTTTTGTCTCTTTCTTAATGACTATATTCACTATGAAAATAATGAATATGAGCCATGTATAACATGAATTCATTCAAATCTATTAAACAATGGAGTCCTTGATCTTGAATTGCATTTATTATTCATATTAATTAGATGAATTCGAAAATAAAGAGTACCTCCTTGCATTTCTTGTTATCAAGTCTCCTCTTTTAGTTGCAAATAGACTTTTTGATAGAGGGATCGTAGAATTAACATTTATGGGTTAACAATTTAGCATATTAATTAAAATGAACAATTGTAAACAGTATTAAAATTCTAAATCATTTTACTTCCATTAGCCAAAGTAGTCATTCACGTTTGTTTGCATTTGGCATTAATATTAAGTGGTTTAATTCCCCAGTGATGTGACTTTCTAATCACCGCATGGTAATCAGCCTACTTTTGTTGTTAGAAGGATTATGTTTCACGCAATTACCATAAAATGATCTTTTCTGTCTTTCTTAATGAATATATTCATTATGAAAACAATGCAAATGAACCATGTATAACATGACTTCATTCAAATATAATAAATAACGGAGTCCTTGATCTTGAATTGCATTTCTTATTGATATTAATTGGTTGAATTCGAAAATAAAGAGTACCTCTTATCATTTCTGGTTATCAATGCTCCTTTTTTGGTTCCAACCAGACATTTGGATAGGGGGATCATAGAATTAACATTTGTGGCTAAACAATTTAGCATATTAATTACAACAAACAAGTCTAAACAGTATTAAAAATCTAAATCTGTTTACTTCCTTTGGCCACAGTAGTCATTCATGTTTGTTTGCATTTGGCATTAATATTAAGTGGTTTAATTCACCAGTGATGTGACTTTCTAATCACCTTAGGGTAATCAGCCTACTTTTGTTGTTAGAATGATTATGTTTCATGCAATTACCATAAAATTATCTTTTCTATCTTTCTTAATGAATATATTCATTATGAAAACAATGCAAATGAACCATGTATAACATGACTTCATTGAAATCTAATAAATAATGGAGTCCTTGATCTTGAATTGCATTTCTTATTGAAAACAGTATTAAAAATCTAAATCTGTTTACTTCCATTGGCCACAATAGTCATTCATGTTTGTTTGCATTTGGCATTAATTTTATGGGGTTTCATTCCTAAATAATGTGACTTTCTTACCAGCTTATGCTAATCACTCTACTTTTGTTGTTAGAATGACTATTTTTCATGCAATGACCATAAAATTATCTTTTGTGTCTTTCTTAATTACTATATTCATTGTGAAAACAATGCCAATGAACCATCTATAACATGAATTCATTGAAATCTAATAATGGAGTCCTTGATCTTGAATTGCATTTCTTATTGATATTAATTGGTTGAATTCGAAAATAACGAGTACCTCCGATCGTTTCTATTTATCAAGGCTCCTCTTTTGGTTCCTAACAGACTTTTTGATACAGGGATGATCTGATTAACATTTGTGACTGAACAATTTAGCATATTAATTCAAACAAACAAGAGTAAACAATATTAAAACTCTAGATCAATTTACTTTTATCGGCCAAAGCAATCATTCATGTTGGTTTGCATTTGGCATTAATATTAAGTGGTTTAATTCCTAAGTAATGTGACTTTCTAATCGCCTTAATTATATTCATTCTTTTCTGTCTTTCTTAATGACTATATTCATTGTGAAAACAATGCAAATGAACCATGTATAACATGACTTCATTCAAATCTAATAAATAACGGAGTCCTTGATCTTGAATTGCATTTCTTATTGATATTAATTGGTTGAATTCCAAACTAAAGAGTACCTCCTATCATTTCTGGTTATCAATGCTCCTTTTTTGGTTCCAACCAGACATTTGGATAGAGGGATCATAGAATTAACATTTATGGCTAAACAATTTAGCATATTAATTACAACAAATAAGTCTAAACAGTATTAAAAATCTAAATCTGTTTACTTCAATTGGCCACAGCAGTCATTCATGTTTGTTTGCATTTGGCATTAATTTTAAGGGGTTTCATTCCTAAATAATGTGACTTTCTTACCAGCTTATGCTAATCCATCTACTTTTGTTGTTAGAAGGACTATTTTTCATGCAATGACCATAAAATTATCCTTTATGTCTTTCTTAATGACTATATTCATTGTCAAAACAATGCCAATAAACCATCTATAACATGAATTCATTGAAATCTAATAAACAATGGGGTCCTTCATCTTGAATTGTATTTCTTATTGATATTAATTAGTTGAATTCGAAAATAAAGAGTACCTCCTATCATTACTATTTATCAAGGCTCCTCTGTTGGTTCCAAACAGACTTTTTCATACAGGGATCATAGAATTAACGTTTGTGACTAAACAATTTAGCATATTAATTAAATCAAACAAGTCTAAACAGTATTAAAAATCTAAATATGTTTACTTCCTTCGGCGACAATAGTCATTCATGTTTGTTTGCATTTGGCATTAATTTTAAGGGGTTTCATTCCTAAAGAATGTGACTTTCTTTCCAGCTTATACTAATCACTCTACTTTTGTTGTTAGAAGGACTATTTTTCATACAATGACCATAAAATTATCTTTTGTGTCTTTCTTAATGACTATATTCATTGTGAAAACAATGCCAATGAACCATCTATAACATGAATTCATTGAAATCTAATAAACAATGGAGTCCATGATCTTGAATTGCATTTCTTATTGATTTTAATAACCAATTAATATTGGTTGAATTCGAAAATAAAGAGTACCTCCTATCATTTCTAGTAATGAAGCCTCCTTTTTGGCTGCAAACAGATGTTTTGATAGAGGGATCATAAAATTAACATTTGTGACTAAACAATTTAGCATATTAATTAAAACAAACAAGACTAAACAATATTAAAACTCTAAATCTATTTACTTCTATCAGCCAAAGCAGTCATTCATGTTGGTTTGCATTTGGCATTAATATTAAGTGGTTTAATTCCTAAGTAATGTGACTTTCGAATCGCATTAGGCTAATTAGCCTACTTTTGTTGTTAGAAGGATTATTTTTCATCCAATTTCCATAAAATTATCTTTTTGATCTTTCTTAATGACTATATTCATTGTGAAAACAATGCAAATGAACCATGTATAACATGACTTCATTCAAATCCAATAAACAAGGGAGTCCTTGATCTTGAATTGCATTTCTTATTTATATTAATTGGTTCAATTCCAAAATAAAGAGTACCTCCTATCATTTCTGGTAATCAATGCTCCTTTTTTGGTTCCAACCAGACTTTTGGATAAAGGGATCATAGAATTAACATTTATGGCTAAACAATTTAGCATATTAATTACAACACACAAGTCTAAACAGTATTAAAAATCTAAATCTGTTTACTTCCATTGGCCACAGCAGTCATTCATGTTTGTTTGCATTTGGCATTAATTTTAAGGGGTTTCATTCCTAAATAATGTGACTTTTTTACCAGCTTATGCTAATCACTCTACTTTTGTTGTTAGAAGGACTATTTTTCATGCAATGACCATTAAATTATCTTGTGTCTTTCTTAATGACTATATTCATTGTGAAAACAATGCCAATGAACCATCTATAACATGAATTCATTGATATCTAATAAACAATGGAGTCCTTGATCTGGAATTGCATTTCTTATTGATATTAATTGGTTGAATTCGAATATAAAAAGCACCTCCTATCATTTCTAGTAATGAAGGCTCCTTTTTGGTTGCAAACAGACGTTTTGATAGAGGGATCATAAAATTAGCATTTGTGACAAAACAATTTAGCATATTAATTAAAACAAACAAGACTAAACAGTATTAAAACTCTAAATCTATTTACTTCTATCGGCCAAAGCAGTCATTCATGTTGGTTTGCATTTGGCATTAATATTAAGTTGTTTAATTCTTAAGTAATGTGACTTTCTAATCGCCTTAGGCTAATCAGCCTGCTTTTTTTATTAGAAGGATTATTTTTCATGCAATGACCATAAAATTATCTTTTGTGTTTTTCTTAATGACTATATTCATTGTGAAAACAATACCAATGAACCATCTATAACATGAATTCATTAAAATCTAATAAACAATGGAGTCCTTGATCTTGAATTGCATTTCTTATTGATATTAATTGGTTGAATTCGAAAATAAAGAGTACCTCCTATCATTTCTAGTAATGAAGGCTCCTTTTTGGTTGCAAACAGACGTTTTGATAGAGGGATCATAAAATTAACATTTGTGACTAAACAATTTAGCATATTAATTAAAACAAACAAGTCTAAATAGTATTAAAAATCTAAATCTGTTTACTTCCTTCGGCCACAGTAGTCATTGATGTTTGTTTGCATTTGGCATTAATTTTAAGGGGTTTCATTCCAAAATAATTTGACTTTCTTACCAACTTATGCTAATCACTCTTCTTTTGTAGTTAGAAGGACTATTTTTCATGCAATGACCATAAAAGTATCTTTTGTGTCTTTCTTAATGACTATATTCATTGTGAAAACAATCCAAATGAACCATGTATAACATAACTTCATTAAAATCTAATAAATAACGGAGTCCTTGATCTTGAATTGCATTTCTTATTGATATTAATTGGTTGAATTTCAAAATAAAGAGTACCTCCTATCATTTCTGGTTGTCAATGCTCCTTTTTTGGTTCCAACCAGACTTTTGGATAAAGGGATCATAGAATTAACATTTGTGGCTAAACAATTTAGTATATTAATTACAACACACAAGTCTAAACAGTATTAAAAATCTAAATCTGTTTACTTCCATTGGCCACAGTAGTCATTGATGTTTGTTTGCATTTGGCATTAATTTTAAGGGGTTGCATTCCTAAATAATGTGACTTTCTTACCAGCTTATGCTAATCACTCTAATTTTGTTTATAGAAGGACTATTTTTCTTGCAATGACCATAAAATTATATTTTGTGTCTTTGTTAATGACTATATTCATTGTGAAAACAATGCCAATGAACCATCTATAACATGAATTCATTCAAATCTAATAAACAATGGAGTCCTTGATCTGGAATTGCATTTCTTATTGATGTTAATTGGTTGAATTCCAAAATAAACAGTACGTCCTATCATTTCTAGGAATGAAGGCTCCTTTTTGGTTGCAAACACACGTTTTGATAGAGGGATCATAAAATTAACATTTGTGACTAAACAATTTAGCATATTAATTAAAACAAACAAGTCTAAATAGTATTAAAAATCTAAATCTCTTTACTTCCTTCAGCCACAACAGTCATTCATGTTTGTTTGCATTTGGCATTTATTTTAAGGGCTTTCAATCCTAAATAATTTGACTTTCTTACTCGCTCATGCTAATCACTCTTCTTTTGTAGTTAGAAGGACTATTTTTCATGCAATGACCATAAAAGTATCTTTTTTGTCTTTCTTAATGACTATACTCATTGTGAAAACAATGCCAATGAACCATCTATAACATGAATTCATTGAAATTTAATAAACAAATGAGTCCTTGATCTTGAATTTCATTTCTTATTGATATTAATTGATTGAATTCGAAAATAAAGAGTACCTCCTATCATTTCTAGTAATGAAGGCTCCTTTTTGGTTGCAAAGAGACGTTTTGATAGAGGGATCATAAAATTAACATTTGTGACTAAACAATTTAGCATATTAATTAAAATAAACAAGTCTAAATAGTATTAAAAATCTAAATCTGTTTACTTCCTTCGGCCACAACAGTCATTCATGTTTGTTTGCATTTGGCATTAATTTTAAGGGGTTTCATTCCTAAATAATTTGACTTTCTTACTAGCTCATGCTAATCACTCTTCTTTTGTAGTTAGAAGGACTATTTTTCATGCAATGACCATAAAAGTATCTTTTGTGTCTTTCTTAAAGACTATACTCATTGTGAAAACAATGCCAATGAACCATCTATAACATGAATTCATTCAAATCTAATAAACAATGGAGTCCTTGATCTGGAATTGCATTTCTTATTGATATTAATTGGTTGAATTCGAAAATAAAAAGTACCTCCTATCATTTCTAGTAATGAAGGCTCCTTTTTGGTTGAAAACAGACGTTTTGATAGAGGGATCATAAAATTAACATTTGTGACTAAACAATTTAGCATATTAATTAAAAGAAACAAGACTAAACAGTATTAAAACTCTAAACCTATTTACTTCTATCGGCCAAAGCAGTCATTCATGTTGGTTTGCATTTGGCATTAATATTAAGTGGTTTAATTCCTGAGTAATGTGACTTTCTAATCGCATTAAGCTAACGAGCCTACTTTTGTTGTTACAAGGATTATTTTTCATCCAATTTCCATAAAATTATCTTTTCGATCTTTCTTAATGACTATATTCATTGTGAAAACAATGCAAATGAACCATGTATAACATGACTTCATTCAAATCTAATAAACAATGGAGTCCTTGATCTTGAATTACATTTCTTATTTATATTAATTGGTTGAATTCCAAAATAAAGAGTACCTCCTATCATTTCTGGTTATCAACGCTCCTCTTTTGGTTCCAACCAGACCTTTTGATAGAGGGATCATAGAATTAACATTTGTGCCTAAACAATTTAGTATATTAATTAAAGCAAACAAGTCTAAACAATATTAAAACTCTAAATCTGTTTACTCCTATCGGCTAAAGCAGTCATTCATGTTGGTTTGCATTTGGCATTAATATTAAGTTGTTTAATTCCTATGTAATGTGACTTTCTAATTGCCTTAGGCTAATCAGCCTACTTTTTTTATTAGAAGGATTATTTTTCATGCAATGACCATAAAATTATCCTTTGTGCCTTTCTTAATGACTATATTCATTGTGAAAACAATGCCAATGAACCATCTATAACATGAATTCATTTAAATCTAATAAACAACGGAGTCCTTGATCTGGAATTGCATTTCTTATTGATATTAATTGGTTGAATTCGAAAATAAAAAGTACCTCCTATCATTTCTAGTAATGAAGGCTCCTTTTTGGTTGAAAACAGACATTTTGATAGAGGGATCATAAAATTAACATTTGTGACTAAACAATTTAGCATAGTAATTAAAACAAACAAGACTAAACAGTATTAAAACTCTAAATCTATTTACTTCTATCGGCCAAAGCAGTCATTCATGTTGGTTTGCATTTGGCATTAATATTAAGTGGTTTAATTCCTAAGTAATGTGACTTTCTAATCGCATTAGGCTAATTAGCCTACTTTTGTTGTTAGAAGGATTATTTTTCATCCAATTTCCATAAAATTATCTTTTCGATCTTTCTTAATGACTATATTCATTGTGAAAACAATGCAAATGAACCATGTATAACATGACTTCATTCAAATCTAATAAACAATGGAGTCCTTGATCTTGAATAGCATTTCTTATTTATATTAATTGGTTGAATTCCAAAATAAAGAGTACCTCCTATCATTTTTGGTTATCAAGGCTCCTCTTTTGGTTCCAACCAGACTTTTTGATAGAGGGATCATAGAATTAACATTTGTGCCTAAACAATTTAGTATATTAAT
Source organism: Ceriops zippeliana (assembly GCA_037897445.1). Classification (NCBI taxonomy): domain Eukaryota; kingdom Viridiplantae; phylum Streptophyta; class Magnoliopsida; order Malpighiales; family Rhizophoraceae; genus Ceriops; species Ceriops zippeliana. The sequence goes on from JBAPLH010000158.1 coordinate 83,436, forward strand.
TAAAGCAAACAAGTCTAAACAATATTAAAACACTAAATCTGTTTACTCCTATCGACTAAAGCAGTCATTCATTTTTGTTTGCATTTGGCATTAATATTAAGTTGTTTTAATTCCTAAGTAATGTGACTTTCTAATCACCTTAGGCTAATCAGCCTACTTTTTTTATTAGAAGGATTTATATTTCATGCAATGACCATAAAATTATCCTTTTTGTCTTTCTTAATGACTATATTCATTGTGAAAACAATGCCAATGAACCATCTATAACATGAATTCATTGAAATCTAATAAACAATGGAGTCCTTGATCTTGAATTGCATTTCTTATTTATATTAATTGGTTGAATTCCAAAATAAAGAGTACCTCCTATCATTTCTAGTAATGAAGGCTCCATTTTGGTTGCAAACAGACGTTTTGATAGAGGGATCATAAAATTAACGTTTGTAACTAAATAATTTAGCATATTAATTAAAACAAACAAGTCTAAATAGTATTAAAAATCTAAATCTGTTTACTTCCTTAGGCTGCAACAGTCATTCATATTTCTTTGCATTTGGCATTAATTTTAAGGGGTTTCATTCCAAAATAATTTGACTTTATTACTAGCTTATGCTAATCGCTCTTCTTTTGTAGTTAGAAGGACTATTTTTCATGCAATGACCATAAAAGTATCTTTTCTACCTTTCTTAATGACTATATTGATTGTGAAAACAATCCAAATGAACCATGTATAACATCACTTCATTAAAATCTAATAAATAACGGAGTCCTTGATCTTGAATTGCATTTCTTATTGATATTAATTGGTTGAATTTCAAAATAAAAAGTACCTCCTATCATTTCTGGTTGTCAATGCTCCTTTTTTGGTGCCAACCAAACTTTTGGATAAAGGGATCATATAATTAACATTTGTGGCTAAACAATTTAGCATATTAATTACAACACACAAGTCTAAACAATATTAAAAATCTAAATCTGTTTACTTCCATTGGCCATAGCAGTCGTTCATGTTTGTTTGCATTTGGCATTAATTTTAAGGGGTTTCATTCCTAAATAATGTGACTTTCTTACCAACTTATGCTAATCACTGTACTTTTGTTGTTAGAAGGACTATTTTTCATGCAATGACCATTAAATTATCTTTTGTGTCTTTCTTAATGACTATATTCATTGTGAAAACAATGCCAATGAACCATCTATAACATGAATTCATTTAAATCTAATAAACAATGGAGTCCTTGATCTGGAATTGCATTTCTTATTGATATTAATTGGTTGAATTCGAAAATAAAAAGTACCTCCTATCATTTCTAGTAATGAAGGCTCCATTTTGGTTGAAAACAGACATTTTGATAGAGGGATCATAAAATTAACATTTGTGACTAAACAATTTAGCATAGTAATTAAAACAAACAAGACTAAACAGTATTAAAACTCTAAATCTATTTACTTCTATCGGCCAAAGCAGTCATTCATGTTGGTTTGCATTTGGCATTAATATTAAGTGGTTTAATTCCTAAGTAATGTAACTTTCTAATCGCATTAGGCTAATTAGCCTACTTTTGTTGTTAGAAGGATTATTTTTCATCCAATTTCCATAAAATTATCTTTTCGATCTTTCTTAATGACTATATTCATTGTGAAAACAATGCAAATGAACCATGTATAACATGACTTCATTCAAATCTAATAAACAATGGAGTCCTTGATCTTGAATAGCATTTCTTATTTAGATTAATTGGTTGAATTCCAAAATAAAGAGTACCTCCTATCATTTTTGGTTATGAAGGCTCCTCTTTTGGTTCCAACCAGACTTTTTGATAGAGGGATCATAGAATTAACATTTGTGCCTAAACAATTTAGTATATTAATTAAAGCAAACAAGTCTAAACAATATTAAAACACTAAATCTGTTTACTCCTATCGACTAAAGCAGTCATTCATTTTTGTTTGCATTTGGCATTAATATTAAGTTGTTTAATTCCTAAGTAATGTGACTTTCTAATCACCTTAGGCTAATCAGCCTACTTTTTTTATTAGAAGGATTATATTTCATACAATGACCATAAAATTATCCTTTTTGTCTTTCTTAATGACTATATTCATTGTGAAAACAATGCCAATGAACCATCTATAACATGAATTCATTGAAATCTAATAAACAATGGAGTCCTTGATCTTGAATTGCATTTCTTATTTATATTAATTGGTTGAATTCCAAAATAAAGAGTACCTCCTATCATTTCTAGTAATGAAGGCTCCATTTTGGTTGCAAACAGACGTTTTGATAGAGGGATCATAAAATTAACGTTTGTAACTAAATAATTTAGCATATTAATTAAAACAAACAAGTCTAAATAGTATTTAAAATCTAAATCTGTTTACTTCCTTAGGCTGCAACAGTCATTCATATTTCTTTGCATTTGGCATTAATTTTAAGGGGTTTCATTCCAAAATAATTTGACTTTATTACTAGCTTATGCTAATCGCTCTTGTTTTGTAGTTAGAAGGACTATTTTTCATGCAATGACCATAAAAGTATCTTTTCTATCTTTCTTAATGACTATATTCATTGTGAAAACAATCCAAATGAACCATGTATAACATCACTTCATTAAAATCTAATAAATAACGGAGTCCTTGATCTTGAATTGCATTTCTTATTGATATTAATTGGTTGAATTTCAAAATAAAGAGTACCTCTTATCATTTCTGGTTGTCAATGCTCCTTTTTTGGTGCCAACCAAACTTTTGGATAAAGGGATCATAGAATTAACATTTGTGGCTAAACAATTTAGCATATTAATTACAACACACAAGTCTAAACAGTATTAAAAATCTAAATCTGTTTACTTCCATTGGCCATAGCAGTCGTTCATGTTTGTTTGCATTTGGCATTAATTTTAAGGGGTTTCATTCCTAAATAATGTGACTTTCTTACCAGCTTATGCTAATCACTGTACTTTTGTTGTTAGAAGGACTATTTTTCATGCAATGACCATTAAATTATCTTTTGTGTCTTTCTTAATGACTATATTCATTGTGAAAACAATGCCAATGAACCATCTATAACATGAATTCATTGAAATGTAATAAACAATGGAGTCTTTGATTTGGAATTGCATTTCTTATTGATATTAATGGGTTGAATTCGAAAATAAAAAGTACCTCCTATCATTTCTAGTAATGAAGGCTCCTTTTTGGTTGAAAACAGACGTTTTGATAGAGGGATCATAAAATTAACATTTGTGACTAAATAATTTAGCATATTAATTAAAACAAACAAGACTAAATAGTATTAAAACTCTAAATCTATTTACTTCTATCGGCCAAAGCAGTCATTCATGTTGGTTTGCATTTGACATTACTATTAAGTGGTTTAATTCCTAAGTAATGTGACTTTCTAATCGCATTAGGCTAATTAGCCTACTTTTGTTGTTAGAAGGATTATTTTTCATCCAATTTCCATAAAATTATCTTTTCGATCTTTCTTAATGACTATATTCATTGTGAAAACAATGCAAATGAACCATGTATAACATGACTTCATTCAAATCTAATAAACAATGGAGTCCTTGATCTTGAATTGGATTTCTTATTTATATTAATTGGTTGAATTCCAAAATAAAGAGTACCTCCTATCATTTCTAGTTATTAAGGCTCCTCTTTTGGTTCCAACCAGACTTTTCGATAGAGGGATCATAGAATTAACATTTGTGCCTAAACAATTTAGTATATTAATTAAAGCGAACAAGTCTTAACAATATTAAAACTCTAAATCTGTTTACTCCTATCGGCTAAAGCAGTCATTCATGTTGGTTTGCATTTGGCATTAATATTAAGTTGTTTAATTCTTAAGTAATGTGACTTTCTAATCAGCCTACTTTTTTTATTAGAAGGATTATTTTTCATGCAATGACCATAAAATTATCCTTTGTGTCTTTCTTAATGACTATATTCATTGTGAAAACAATGCCAATGAAGCATCTATAACATGAATTCATTGAAATCTAATAAACAATGGAGTCCTTGATCTTGAATTGCATTTCTTATTGATATTAATTGGTTGAATTCCAAAATAAAGAGTACCTCCTATCATTTCTAATAATGATGGCTCCTTTTTGGTTGCAAATGGACATTTTGATAGAGGGATCATAAAATTAACATTTGTGACTAAAAAATTTAGCATATTAATTAAAACAAAGAAGTCTAAATAGTATTAAAAATCTAAATCTGTTTACTTCCTTCGGCCACAGCAGTCATTCATGTTTGTTTGCATTTCACATTAATTTTAAGGGGTTTCATTCCAAAATAATTTGACTTTCTTACCAGCTTATGGTAATCACTCTTCTTTTGTAGTTAGAAGGACTATTTTTCATGCAATGACCATAAAAGTATCTTTTTTGTCTTTCTTAATGACTATATTCATTATGAAAACAATCCAAATGAACCATGTATAACATAACTTCATTAAAATCTAATAAATAACGGAGTCCTTGATCTTGAATTGCATTTCTTATTGATATTAATTGGTTGAATTTCAAAATAAAGAGTACCTCCTATCATTTCTGGTTGTCAATGCTCCTTTTTTGGTTCCAACCAGACTTTTGGATAAAGGGATCATAGAATTAACATTTGTGGCTAAACAATTTAGCATATTAATTACAACACACAAGTCTAAACAGTATTAAAAATCTAAATCTGTTTACTTCCATTGGCCACAGCAGTCATTCATGTTTGTTTGCATTTGGAATTAATTTTAAGGGGTTTCATTCCTAAATAATGTGACTTTCTTACCAGCTTATGCTAATCACTGTACTTTTGTTGTTAGAAGGACTATTTTTCATGCAATGACCATTAAATTATCTTTTGTGTCTTTCTTAATGACTATATTCATTGTGAAAACAATGCCAATGAAACATCTATAACATGAATTCATTGAAATCTAATAAACAATGGAGTCCTTGATCTTCAATTGCATTTCTTATTGATATTAATTGGTTGAATTCCAAAATAAAGAGTACCTCCTATCATTTCTAGTAATGAAGGCTCCTTTTTTGTTGCAAACATATGTTTTGATAGAGGGATCATAAAATTAACATTTGTGACTAAATAATTTAGCATATTAATTAAAACAAACAAGTCTAAATAGTATTAAATATCTAAATCTGTTTGCTTCCTTCGGCCACAACGGTCATTCACGTTTGTTTGCATTTGGCATTAATTTTAAGGGGTTTCATTCCAAAATAATTTGACTTTCTTACCAGCTTATGCTAATCACTCTTCTTTTGTAGTTAGAAGGACTATTTTTCATGCAATGACCATAAAAGTATCTTTTCTATCTTTCTTAATGACTATATTCATTGTGAAAACAATCCAAATGAACCATGTATAAAACAACTTCATTAAAATCTAATAAATAACGGAGTCTTTGATCTTGAATTGCATTTCTAATTGATATTAATTGGTTGAATTTCAAAAACATAAATGACTGCTTTAGCAGATAGGAGTAAACAGATTTAGAGTTTTAATATTGTTTAGACTTGTTTGCTTTAATTAATATACTAAATTGTTTAGGCACAAATGTTAATTCTATGATCCCTCTATCGAAACGTTTGTTTACAACCAAAAAGGAGCCTTGATAACTAGAAATGATAGGAGGTACTCTTTATTTTTGAATTTAACCAATTAATATCAATAAGAAATGCAATTCAAGATCAAGGACTCCATTGTTTATTAGATTTCAATGAAGTCATGTTATACATGGTTCATTTGCATTATTTTCACAATGAATATAGTCGTTAAAAAAACAAAAGATAATTTTATGGTCATTGCATAAAAAATAGTCCTTCTAACAACAAAAGTAGAGTGATTAGCATAAGCTGGTAAGAAAGTCACATTATTTAGGAATGAAACTCCTTCAAATTAATTCCAAATGCAAACAAACATGAATGACTGCTGTGGCCAATAGAAGTAAACAGATTTAGATTTTTAATACTGTTTAGACTTGTTTGTTGTAATTAATATGCTAAATAGTTTAGCCACAAATGTTAATTCTATGATCCCTCTATCCAAATGTCTGGTTGGAACCAAAAAAGGAGCATTGATAACCATAAATGATAGGAGGTACTCTTTATTTTGAAATTCAACCAATCAATATCAATAAGAAATGCAATTCAAGATCAAGGACTCCGTTATTTATTAGATTTGAATGAAGTCATGTTATACATGGTTCATTTGCATTGTTTTCACAATGAATATAGTCATTAAGAAAGACAGAAAAGATAATTTTATGGTAATTGGATGAAAAATAATCCTTCTAACAACAAAAGTAGGCTGATTAGCCTAAGGCGATAAGAAAGTCACATTACTTATGAATTAAACCACTTAATATTAATGCCAAATGCAAACCAACATGAATGAATCCTTTGGCCGATACAAGTAAATAGATTTAGAGTTTTAATACTGTTTAGACTTGTTTGTTTTAATTAATATGCTAAATTGTTTGGTGACAAATGTAATTCTATGATCCCTCCATCAAAAAGTTTATGCTAATCACTCTTCTTTTGTAGTTAGAAGGACTATTTTTCATGCAATGACCATAAAAGTATCTTTTGTGTCTTTCTTAATGACTATACTCATTGTGAAAACAATGCCAATGAACCATCTATAACATGAATTCATTGAAATCTAATAAACAATGGAGTCCTTGATCTTGAATTGCATTTCTTATTGATATTAATTGGTTGAATTCAAAAATAAAGAGTACCTCCTATCATTTCTATTTATGAAGGCTCCTCTTTTGTTTCCAAACAGACTTTTTCATACAGGGATCATAGAATTAACATTTGTCACTAAACAATTTAGCATATTAATTAAAACAAACAAGTCTAAACAGTATTAAAAATTTAAATCTGTTTACTCCTATTGGCTAAAGCAGTCATTCATGTTGGTTTGCATTTGGCATTAATATTAAGTGATTTAATTCCTAAGTAATGTGACTTTCTAATCGCATTAGGCTAATTAGCCTACTTTTGTTGTTAGAAGGGTTATTTTTCATCCAATTTCCATAAAATTATCTTTTCGATCTTTCTTAATGACTATATTCATTGTGAAAACAATGCAAATGAACCATGTATAACATGACTTCATTCAAATCTAATAAACAATGGAGTCCTTGATCATGAATTGCATTGCTTATTTATATTAATTGGTTGAATTCCAAAATAAAGAGTACCTCATATCATTTCTGGTTATCAAGGCTCCTCTTTTGGTTCCAACCAGACTTTTCGATAGAGGGATCATAGAATTAACATTTGTGCCTAAACAATTTAGTATATTAATTAAAGCAAACAAGTCTAAACAATATTAAAACTCTAAATCTGTTTACTCCTATTGGCTAAAGCAGTCATTCATGTTGGTTTGCATTTGGCATTAATATTAAGTTGTTTAATTCCTAAGTAATGTGACTTTCTAATCGCCTTAGGCTAATCAGCCGACTTTTTCTATTAGAAGGATTATTTTTCAAGCAATGACCATAAAATTATCCTTTGTGTCTTTCTTAATGACTATATTCATTGTGAAAACAATGCCAATGAAGCATCTATAACATGAATTCATTGAAATCTAATAACGAATGGAGTCATTGATCTTGAATTGCATTTCTTATTGATATTAATTGGTTGAATTCGAAAATAAAGAGGACCTCCCATCATTTCTAGTAATGAAGGCTCCTTTTTGGTTGCAAACAGACGTTTTGATGGAGGGATTATAAAATTAACATTTGTGACTAATCAATTTAGCATATTAATTAAAACAAACAAGTCTAAATAGTATTAAAAATCTAAATCTGATTACTTCCTTCGGCCACAACAGTCATTCATGTTTGTTTGCATTTGGCATTAATTTTACGGGGTTTCATTTCTAAATAATTTGACTTTCTTACTAGCTCATGCTAATCACTCTTCTTTTGTAGTTAGAAGGACTCTTTTTCATGCAATGACCATAAAAGTATCTTTTGCGTCTTTCTTAATGACTATACTCATTGTGAAAACAATGCCAATGAACCATCTATAACATGAATTCATTGAAATTTAATAAACAATGGAGTCCTTGATCTTGAATTGCATTTCTTATTGATATTAATTGGTTGAATTCGAAAATAAAGAGTACCTTCTATCATTTCTAGTAATGAAGGCTTTTTTTTTTGGTTGCAAACAGACGTTTTGATAGAGGGATTATAAAATTAACAATTGTGACTAAACAATTTAGCATATTAATTAAAACAAACAAGTCTAAATAGTATTCAAAATCTAAATCTGTTTACTTCCTTCGGCCACAACAGTCATTCATGTTTGTTTGCATTTGGCATTAATTTTAAGGGGTTTCATTCCTAAATAATTTGACTTTCATACCAGCTTATGCTAATCACTCTTCGTTTGTAGTTAGAAGGACTATTTTTCATGCAATGACCGTAAAAGTATCTTTTGTGTCTTTCTTAATGACTATACTCATTGTGAAAACAATGCCAATGAACCATCTGTAACATGAATTCATTGAAATTTAATAAACAATGGAGTCCTTGTTCTTGAATTGCATTTCTTATTGATATTAATTGGTTGAATTCGAAAATAAAGAGTACCTCCTACCATTTCTATTTATGAAGGCTCCTCTTTTGGTTCCAAACATTTGTGACTAAACAATTTAACATATTAATTAAAACAAAAAAGTCTAAACAGTATTAAAAATCTAAATATGTTTACTTCCTTCGGCCACAACAGTCATTCATGTTTGTTTGCATTTGGCATTAATTTTAAGGGGTTTCATTCCTAAATAATGTGACTTTCTTTCCAGCTTATGCTAATCACTCTTCTTTTGTTGTTAGAAGGACTATTTTCATGCAATGACCATAAAATTATCTTTTATGTCTTTCTTAATGACTATATTCATTGTGAAAACAATGCCAATGAACCATCTATAACATGAATTCATTGAAATTTAATAAACAATGGAGTCCTTGATCTTGAATTGCATTTCTTATTGATTTTAATAACCAATTAATATTGGTTGAATTCGAAAATAAAGAGTACCTCCTATCATTTCTAGTAATGAAGCCTCCTTTTTGGTTGCAAACAGACTTTTTGATTGAGGCATCATAGAATTAACATTTGTGACTAAACAATTTAACATATTAATTACAACAAACAAGTCTAAACAGTATTAAAAATCTAAATCTGTTTACTTCCATTGGCCACAGCAGTCATTCATGTTTGTTTGCATTTGGCATTAATTTTAAGGCGTTGCATTCCTAAATAATGTGACTTTCTTACCAGCTTACGCTAATCACTCTAATTTTGTTTGTAGAAGGACTATTTTTCTTGCAATGACCATAAAATTATCTTTTGTGTCTTTCTTAATGACTATATTCATTGTGAAAACAATGCCAATGAACCATATATAACATGAATTCATTCAAATCTAATAAACAATGGAGTTTTTGATCTTGAATTGCATTTCTTATTGATTTTAATTGGTTGAATTCGAAAATAAAGAGTACCTCCTATGATTTCTAGTTATCAAGGCTCCTTTTTGGTTGCAAACAAACATTTTGATGGAGCGATCATAGAATTAACATTTGTCACCAAACAATTTAGCATATTAATTAAAACAAACAAGTCTAAACAGTATTAAAACACTAAATCTATTTACTTGTATCGGCCAAAGGAGTGATTCATGTTGGTTTGCATTTGGCATTAATATTAAATGGTTTAATTCATAAGTAATGTGACTTTCTAATTGCCTTAGGCTAATCAGCCTACTTTTGTTGTTAGAAGGATTATTTTTCATCCAATTACCATAAAATTATCTTTTCTGTCTTTCTTAATGACTATATTCATTATGAAAACAATGCAAATGAACCATGTATAACATGACTTCATTAAAATCTAATAAATAATGGAGTCCTTGATCTTGAATTGCATTTCTTATTGATATTAATTGGTTGAATTTCAAAATAAAGAGTACCTCCTATCATTTCTGGTTATCAATACTCCTTTTTTGGTTCCAACCAGACATTTGGAAAGAGGGATCATAGAATTAACATTTGTGGCTAAACAATTTAGCATATTAATTACAACAAACAAGTCTAAACAGTATTAAAAATCTAAATCTGTCTACTTCCATTGGCCACAGTTGTCATTCATGTTTGTTTTCATTTGGCATTAATTTGAAGGGGTTGCATTCCTAAATAATGTAACATTCTTACCAGCTTACGCTAATCACTCTAATTTTGTTTGTAGAAGGACTATTTTTCTTGCAATGACCATAAAATTATCTTTTGTGTCTTTCTTAATGACTATATTCATTGTGAAAACAATGCCAATGAACCATCTATAACATGAATTCATTCAAATCTAATAAACAATGGAGTTTTTGATCTTGAATTGCATTTCTTATTGATATTAATTGGTTGAATTTGAAAATAAAGAGTACCTCCTATCATTTCCCGTTATCAAGGCTCATTTTTGGTTGCAAACAGAGGTTTTGATAGAGGGATCATAAAATTAACATTTGTGACTAAACAATTTAGCATATTAATTAAAACAAACAAGTCTAAATAGTATTAAAAATCTAAATCTGTTTACTTCCTTCGGCCACAGCAGTCATTCATGTTTGTTTGCATTTGACATTAATTTTAAGGGGTTTCATTCCTAAATAATTTGTCTTTCTTACCAGCTTATGCTAATCACTCTTCTTTTGTAGTTAGAAGGACTATTTTTCATGCAATGACCATAAAAGTATCTTTTGTGTCTTTTTTAATGACTATACTCATTGTGAAAACAATGCCAATGAACTATCTATAACATGAATTCATTGAAATTTAATAAACAATGGACTCCTTGATCTTGAATTGCATTTCATATTGATATTAATTGGTTGAATTCGAAAATAAAGAGTACCTCCTATCATTTCTATTTATCAAGGCTCCTCTTTTGGTTCCAAACAGACTTTTTCATACAGGGATCATAGAATTAACATTTGTAACTAAACAATTTAGCATATTAATTAAAACAAACAGGTCTAAACAGTATTAAAAATCTAAATCTGTTTACTTCTTTCGGCCACAATAGTCATTCATGTTTGTTTGCATTTGGCATTAATTTTAAGGGGTTTCATTCCTAAAGAATGTGACTTTCTTTCCAGCTTATGCTAATCACTCTACTTTTGTTGTTAGAAGGACTATTTTTCATGCAATGGCCATAAAATTATCTTTTGTCTTTCTTAATGACTATATTCATTGTGAAAACAATGCCAATGAACCATCTATAACATGAATTCATTGAAATCTAATAAACAATGGAGTCCTTGATCTTGAATTGCATTTCTTATTGATTTTAATAACCAATTAATATTGGTTGAATTCGAAAATAAAGAGTACCTCCTATCATTTCTAGTAATGAAGCCTCCTTTTTGGTTGCAAACAGACTTTTTGATTGAGGGATCATAGAATTAACATTTGTGACTAAACAATTTAGCATATTAATTAAAACAATCAAGTCTAAACATTATTAAAACTCTAAATATATTTTCTTCTATCGGCCAAAGGAGTCATTCATGTTGGTTTGTATTTGGCATTAATATTTAGTGGTTTACTTCATAAGTACTGTTACTTTCTAATCGCCTTAGGATAATTAGCCTACTTTTGTTGTTAGAAGGATTATTTTTGACGCAATTACCATAAAATTATCTTTTCCATCTTTATTAATGACTATATTGATTGAGAAAACAATGCAAATGAACCATGTATAACATGACATCATTCAAATCTAATAAACAACGGAGTCCTTGATCTTGAATTGCATTTCTTATTTATAGTAATTGGTTGATTTCCAAAATAAAGAGTACCTCCTATCATTTATGGTTATCAAGGCTCCTCTTTTGGTTCCAACCAGACTTTTCGATAGAGGGATCATAGAATTATCATTTGTGCCTAAACAATTTAGCATATTAATTAAAGCAAACAAGTCTAAACAGTATTAAAACTCTAAATCTGTTTACTTCTATCGGCCAAAGCAGTCATTCATGTTGGTTTGCATTTGGAATTAATATTAAGTGGTTTAATTCCTAAGTAATGTGACTTTCTAATCGCCTTAGGCAAATCAGCCTACTTTTTTTATTAGAAGGATTATTTTTCATGTAATTACCATAAAATTATCTTCTCTCTCTTTCTTAATGACTACATTCATTGTGAAAACAATGCAAATGAACCATGTATAACATGACTTCATTCAAATCTAATAAACAATGGAGTCCTTGATCTTGAATTTCATTTCTTATTGATATTAATTGGTTGAATTCCAAAATAAAGAGTACCTCCTATCATTTCTGGTTATCGAGGCTCCTTTTTGGTTCCAACTAGACTTTTTTATAGGGGGATTAAAAAATTAACATTTGTGGCTAAAAAATTTAGCATATTAATTAAAACAAACAAGTCTAAATAGTATTAAAAATCTAAATTTGTTTACTTCCTTCGGCCACAACAGTCATTCATGTTTGTTTGCATTTGGTATTAATTTTAAGGGGTTTCATTCCTAAATAATTTGACTTTCTTTCCAGCTTATGCTAATCACTCTTCTTTTGTAGTTAGAAGGACTATTTTTCATGCAATGACCATAAAAGTATCTTTTGTGTCTTTCTTAATGACTATACTCATTGTGAAAACAATGCCAATGAACCATCTATAACATGAATTCATTGAAATCTAATAAATAATGGAGTCCTTGATCTTGAATTGCATTTCTTATTGATATTAATTGGTTGAATTCGAAAATAAAGAGTACCTCCTATCATTTCTAGTAATGAAGACTCCTTTTTGGTTGAAAATAGACGTTTTGATAAAGGGATCATAAAATTAACATTTGTGACTAAACAATTTAGCATATTAATTAAAACAAACAAGACTAAACAGTATTAAAACTCTAAATCTATTTACTTCTATCGGCCAAAGATGTCATTCATGTTGGTCTGCATTTGGCATTAATATTAAGTGGTTTAAATCATAAGTAATGTGACCTTCTAAAAGCCTTAGGCTAATCAGCCTACTTTTGTTGTTAGAAGGATTATTTTTCATCCAATTACCATAAAATTATCTTTTCTGTCTTTCTTAATGACTATATTCATTGTGAAAACAATGCAAATGAACCATGTATAACATGACTTCATTCAAATCTAATAAATAACGGAGTCTTTGATCTTGAATTGCATTTCTTATTGATATTAATTGGTTGAATTCCAAAGTAAAGAGTACCTCCTGCCATTTCTGGTTATCAATGCTGCTTTTTTGGTTCCAACCAGACATTTGGATAGAGGGATCATAGAATTAACATTTTAGCATATTAATTAAAACAAACAAGTCTAAACAGTATTAAAAATCTAAATCTGTTTACTTCCTTCGACCACAATAGTCATTCATGGTTGTTTGCATTTGGCATTAATTTTAAGGGCTTTCATTCCTAAATAATGTGACTTTCTTACCAGCTTATGCTAATCACTCTACTTTTGTTGTTAGAAGGACTATTTTTCATGCAATGACCATCAAATTATCTTTTGTGTCTTTCTTAATGACTATATTCATTGTGAAAACAATGCCAATGAACCATCTATAACATGAATTCATTGAAATCTAATAAACAATGGAGTTCTTGATATTGAATTGCATTTGTTATTGATATTAATTGGTTGAATTCGAAAATAAAGAGTAACTCGTATGATTTCTTGTAATGAAGGCTCCTTTTTGGTTGCAAACAGACTTTTTGATTGAGGGAACATAGAATTAACATTTGTGACTAAACAATTTAGCATATTAATTAAAACAAACAAGTCTAAACATTATTAAAACTCTAAATCTATTTTCTTCTATTGGCCAAAGGAGTCATTCATGTTGGTTTGTATTTGGCATTAATATTTAGTGGTTTACTTCATAAGTACTGTGACTTTCTAATTGCCTTCGGCTAATTACCCTTCTTTTGTTGTTAGAAGGATTATTTTTCACGCAATTACCATAAAATTATCTTTTGTCTTTATTAATGACTATATTCATTGTGAAAACAATGCAAATGAACCATGTATAACATGACATCATTCAAATCTAATAAACAACTGAGTCCTTGATCTTGAATTGCATTTTCTTATTCATATTAATTGGTTGATTTCCAAAATAAAGAGTACCTCCTATCATTTCTGGCTATCAAGGCTCTTCTTCTGGTTCCAACCAAACTTTTTGATAGAGGGATCATAGAATTAACATTTGTGGCTAAACAATTTAGCATATTAATTAAAGCAAACAAGTCTAAACAGTATTAAATCTCTATATTTGTTTACTTCCTTCGGCCATAGTACTCATTCATGTTTGTTTGCATTTGGCATTAATTTTAAGTGGTTTCATTCCTAAATAATGTGACTTTCTTACCAGCATATGCTAATCACTCTACTTTTGTTGTTAAAAGGACTATTTTTCATGCAATGACCATAAAATTATCTTTTCTGTCTTTCTTAATGACTATATTCTTTGTGAAAACAATGAATATGAACTATCTATAACATGAATTCATTTAAATCTAATAAACAATGGTGTTCTTGACCTTGAATTGCATTTCTTATTGATACTAATTGGTTGATTTCGAAAATAAAGAGTACCTCTTATGATTTCTAGTTATCAAGGCTCCTTTTTGGTTGCAAACAGACTTTTTCATAGAGGGATCATAGAATTAACATTTGTGACTAAACAATTTAGCATATTAATTAAAACAAACAAGTTTCAACAGTATTAAAACTCTAAATCTATTTACTTGTATCGGCCAAAGGAGTCATTCATATTGGTTGACTTTCTAATAGCCTTAGGCTAATCAGCCTACTTTTGTTGTTAGAAGGATTATTTTTCATCCAATTACCATAAAATTATCTTTTCTGTCTTACATAATGACTATATTCATTGTGAAAACAATGCAAATGAACCATGTATAACATGACTGCATTCAAATCTAATAAATAACGGATTCCTTGATCTTGAATTGCATTTCTTATTGATATTAATTGGTTGAATTTCAAAGTAAAGAGTACCTCCTATCATTTCTGGTTATCAATGCTCCTTTTTTGGTTCCAACCAGACATTTGGATAGAGGGATCATAGAATTAACATTTGTGGCTAAACAATTTAGCATATTAATTACAACAAACAAGTCTAAACACTATTAAAAATCTAAATCTGTTTACTTCCATTGGCCACAGCAGTCATCCTGTTTGTTTGCATTTGGCATTAATTTTAACGGGTTTCATTCCTAAATAATGTGACTTTCTTACAAGCTTATGCTAATCACTCTACTTTTGTTGTTAGAAGGACTATTTTTCATACAATGACCATCAAATTATCTTTTGTGTCTTTCTTAATGACTATATTCATTGTGAAAACAATGCCAATGAACCATGTATAACATGACATCATTCAAATCTAATAAACAACGGAGTCCTTGATCTTGAATTGCATTTCTTATTTATATTAATTGGTTGATTTACAAAATGAAGAGTACCTCCTATCATTTGTGGTTATCAAGGCTCCTCTTTTGGTACCAACCAAACTTTTTGATCGAGGAATCATAGAATTAACATTTGTGGCTAAACAATTTAGCAAATTGATTAAAGCAAACAAGTCTAAACAGTATTAAAACTCTAAATCTATTTACTTCTATCGGCCAAAGTAGTCATTCATGTTGGTTTGCATTTGGCATTAATATTAAGTGTTTTATTTCCTAAGTAATGTGACTTTCTAATCGCCTTAGGCAAATCAGCCTACTTTTTTTATTAGAAGGATTATTTTTCATGCAATTACCATAAAATTATCTTCTCTGTCTTTGTTAATTACTATATTCATTGTGAAAACAATGCAAATGAACCATGTATAACATGACATCATTCAAATCTAACAAACAACTGAGTCCTTGATCTTGAATTGCATTTCTTATTGATATTAATTGGTTGATTTCCAAAATAAAGAGTACCTCCTATCATTTCTGGCTATCAAGGCTCTTCTTCTGGTTCCAACCAAACTTTTTGATAGAGGGATCATAGAATTAACATTTGTGGCTAAACAATTTAGCATATTAATTAAAGCAAACAAGTCTAAACAGTATTAAATCTCTATATTTGTTTACTTCCTTCGGCCACAGTAGTCATTCTTGTTTGTTTGCATTTGGCATTAATTTTAAGTGGTTTCATTCCTAAATAATGTGACTTTCTTACCAGCTTATGCTAATCACTCTACTTTTGTTGTTAAAAGGACTATTTTTCATGAAATGACCATAAAATTATCTTTTCTGTCTTTCTTAATGACTATATTCTTTGTGAAAACAATGAATATGAACTATCTATAACATGAATTCATTTAAATCTAATAAACAATGGTGTTCTTGAAATTGAATTGCATTTCTTATTGATACAACAAACAAGTCTAAACAATATTAAAAATCTAAATTTGTTTACTTCCATTGGCCACAGCAGTCATTCGTGTTTGTTTGCATTTGGCATTAATTTTAACGGGTTTCATTCCTAAATAATGTGACTTTCTTACCAGATTATGCTAATCACTCTACTTTTGTTGTTAGAAGGACTATTTTTCATACAATGACCATCAAATTATCTTTTGTGTCTTTCTTAATGACTATATTCATTGTGAAAACAATGCCAATGAACCATCTATAACATGAATTCATTCAAATCTAATAAATAATGGAGTTCTTGATCTTGAATTGCATTTCTTATTGATATTAATTGGTTGAATTCGAAAATAAAGAGTACCTCCTATCATTTCTAGTAATGAAGGCTCCATTTTGGTTGCAAATAGACTTTTTGATCGAGGGATCATAGAATTAACATTTGTGACTAAACAATTTAGCGTATTAATTAAAACAAACAAGTCTAAACAGTATTAAAACTCTAAATCTATTTACTATCGGCCAAAGGAGTCATTCATGTTGGTTTGCATTTGGCATTATTATTAAGTGGGTTAATTCATAAGTAATGTGACTTTCTAATCGCCTTAGGCTAATCAGCCTACTTTTGTTGTTAGAAGGATTATTTTTCATCCAATTACCATAAAATTATCTTTTCTGTCTTTCTTAATGACTATATTCATTGTGAAAACAATGCAAATGAACAATGTATAACATGACATCATTCAAATCTAATAAACAACGGAGTCCTTGATCTTGAATTGCATTTCTTATTAATATTAATTGGTCGATTTCCAAAATAAAGAGTACCTCCTATCATTTCTGGTTACCAAGGCTCCTCTTTTGGTTCCAACCAAACTTTTTGATAGAGGGATTATAGAATTAACATTTGTGGCTAAACAATTTAGCATATTAATTAAAGCAAACAAGTCTAAACAGTATTAAAACTCTATATCTGTTTACTTCCTTCGGCCACAGTAGTCATTCATGTTTGTTTGCATTTGGCATTAATTTTAAGGGGTTTCATTCCTAAAAAATGTGACTTTCTTACCAACTTATGCTAATCGCTCTACTTTTGTTGTTAGAAGGACTATTTTTCATGCAATGACCATAAAATTATCTTTTGTGTCTTTCTTAATGACTATATTCATTGTGAAAACAATGAATATGAACTATCTATAACATGAATTCATTCAAATCTAAGAAAGAATGGTTTTCTTGACCTTGAATTGCATTTCTTATTGATATTAATTGGTTGATTTCAAAAATAAAGAGTACCTCCTATGATTTCTAGTTATCAAGGCTCCTTTTTGGTTGCAAACAGACTTTTTCATAGAGGGATCATAGAATTAACAGTTGTGACTAAACAATTTAGCATATTAATTAAAACAAACAAGTCTCAATAGTATTAAAACTCTAAATCTATTTACTTGTATCGGCCAAAGGTGTCATTCATATTGGTTGACTTTGTAATAGCCTTAGGCTAATCAGCCTACTTTTGTTGTTAGAAGGATTATTTTTCATCCAATTACCATAAAATTATCTTTTCTGTCTTTCTTAATGACTATATTCATTGTGAAAACAATGCAAATGAACCATGTATAACATGACTTCATTCAAATCTAATAAATAACGGAGTCTTTGATCTTGAATTGCATTTCTTATTGAGATTAATTGGTTGAATTCCAAAGTAAAGAGTACCTCCTACCATTTCTGGTTATCAATGCTCCTTTTTTGGTTCCGACCAGACATTTGGATAGAGGGATCATAGAATTAACATTTGTGGCTAAACAATTTAGCATATTAATTAAAACAAACAAGTCTAAACAGTATTAAAAATCTAAATCTGTTTACTTCCTTCGACCACAACAGTCATTCATGGTTGTTTGCATTTGGCATTAATTTTAAGGGGTTTCATTCCTAAATAATGTGACTTTCATACCATCTTATGCTAATCACTCTACTTTTGTTGTTAGAAGGACTATTTTTCATTCAATGACCATAAAATTATCTTTTATGTCTTTCTTAATGACTATATTCATTGTGAAAACAATGCCAATGAACCATCTATAACATGAATTCATTGAAATCTAATAAACAATGGAGTTCTTGATATTGAATTGCATTTGTTATTGATATTAATTGGTTGAATTCGAAAATAAAGAGTAACTCCTATCATTTCTAGTAATGAAGGCTCCTTTTTGGTTGCAAACAGACTTTTTGATTGAGGGAACATAGAATTAACATTTGTGACTAAACAATTTAGCATATTAATTAAAACTAACAAGTCTAAACATTATTAAAAGTCTAAATCTATTTTCTTCTATTGGCCAAAGGAGTCATTCATGTTGGTTTGTATTTGGCATTAATATTTATTGGTTTACTTCATAAGTACTGTGAGTTTCTAATCGCCTTAGGCTAATTAGCCTACTTATGTTGTTAGAAGGATTATTTTTCACGCAATAACCATAAAATTATCTTTTCTGTCTTTATTAATGACTATATTCATTGTGAAAACAATGCAAATGAACCATGTATAACATGACATCATTCAAATCTAATAAACAACGGAGTCCTTGATCTTGAATTGCATTTTTTATTTATATTAATTGGTTGATTTCCAAAATAAAGAGTACCTCCTATCATTTCCGGTTATCAATGCTCCTCTTTTGGTTCCAACCAGACTTTTTGATAGAGGGATCATAGAATTAACATTTGTGGCTAAACAATTTAGCTTATTAATTAAAGCAAACAAGTCTATACAGTATTAAAACTCGATATCTGTTTACTTCCTCCGGCCACAGTAGTCATTCATGTTTGTTTGCATTTGGCATTAATTTTAAGGGGTTTCATTCCTAAAGAATGTGACTTCCTTACCAACTTATGCTAATCACTCTACTTTTATTGTTAGGACTATTTTTCATGCAATGACCATAAAATTATCTTTTGTGTCTTTCTTAATGAGTATATTCATTGTGAAAACAATGAATATGAACTATCTATAACATGAATTCATTCAAATCTAACAAAACAATGGTGTTCTTGATCTTGAATTGCATTTGTTATTGATATTAATTTGTTGATTTCGAAAATAAAGAGTACCTCCTATGATTTCTAGTTATCAAGGCTCCTTTTTGGTTGCAAACAGATTTTTTCATAGAGGGATCATAGAATTAACATTTGTGACTAAACAATTTAGCACATCAATTAAAACAAACAAGTCTAAACAGTATTAAAACTCTAAATCTATTTACTTGCATCGGCCAAAGGAGTCATTCATATTGGTTGACTTTCTAATAGCCTTAGGCTAATCAGCCTACTTTTGTTGTTAGAAGGATTATTTTTCATCCAATTACCATAAAATTATCTTTTCTGTCTTTCTTAATGACTATATTCATTGTGAAAACAATGCAAATGAACCATGTATAACATGACTTCATTCAAATCTAATAAATAACGGAGTCTTTGATCTTGAATTGCATTTCTTATTGAGATTAATTGGTTGAATTCCAAAGTAAAGAGTACCTCCTACCATTTCTGGTTATCAATGCTCCTTTTTTGGTTCCGACCAGACATTTGGATAGAGGGATCATAGAATTAACATTTGTGGCTAAACAATTTAGCATATTAATTAAAACAAACAAGTCTAAACAATATTAAAAATCTAAATCTGTTTACTTCCTTCGACCACAACAGTCATTCATGGTTGTTTGCATTTGGCATTAATTTTAAGGGGTTTCATTCCTAAATAATGTGACTTTCATACTAGCTTATGCTAATCACTCTACTTTTGTTGTTAGAAGGACTATTTTTCATGCAATGACCATAAAATTATCTTTTGTGTCTTTCTTAATGACTATATTCATTGTGAAAACAATGCCAATGAACCATCTATAACATGAATTCATTGAAATCTAATAAACAATGGAGTTCTTGATATTGAATTGCATTTGTTATTGATATTAATTGGTTGAATTCGAAAATAAAGAGTAACTCCTATCATTTCTAGTAATGAAGGCTCCTTTTTGGTTGCAAACAGACTTTTTGATTGAGGGAACATAGAATTAACATTTGTGACTAAACAATTTAGCATATTAATTAAAACAAACAAGTCTAAACATTATTAAAAGTCTAAATCTATTTTCTTCTATTGGCCAAAGGAGTCATTCATGTTGGTTTGTATTTGGCATTAATATTTATTGGCTAACTTCATAAGTACTGTGAGTTTCTAATCGCCTTAGGCTAATTAGCCTACTTATGTTGTTAGAAGGATTATTTTTCACGCAATTACCATAAAATTATCTTTTCTGTCTTTATTAATGACTATATTCATTGTGAAAACAATGCAAATGAACCATGTATAACATGACATCATTCAAATCTAATAAACAACGGAGTCCTTGATCTTGAATTGCATTTCTTATTTATATTAATTGGTTGATTTCCAAAATAAAGAGTACCTCCTATCATTTCTGGTTATCAATGCTCCTCTTTTGGTTCCAACCAGACTTTTTGATAGAGGGATCATAGAATTAACATTTGTGGCTAAACAATTTAGCTTATTAATTAAAGCAAACAAGTCTATACAGTATTAAAACTCAATATCTGTTTACTTCCTCCGGCCACAGTAGTCATTCATGTTTGTTTGCATTTGGCATTAATTTTAAGGGGTTTCATTCCTAAAGAATGTGACTTCCCTACCAACTTATGCTAATCACTCTACTTTTATTGTTAGGACTATTTTTCATGCAATGACCATAAAATTATCTTTTGTGTCTTTCTTAATGACTATATTCATTGTGAAAACAATGAATATGAACTATCTATAACATGAATTCATTCAAATCTAATAAACAATGGTGTTCTTGATCTTGAATTGCATTTGTTATTGATATTAATTTGTTGATTTCGAAAATAAAGAGTACCTCCTATGATTTCTAGTTATCAAGGCTCCTTTTTGGTTGCAAACAGACTTTTTCATAGAGGGATCATAGAATTAACATTTGTGACTAAACAATTTAGCATATTAATTAAAACAAACAAGTCTCAACAGTATTAAAACTCTAAATCTATTTACTTGTATCGGCCATAGGAGTCATTCATATTGGTTGACTTTCTAATAGCCTTAGGCTAATCAGCCTACTTTTGTTGTTAGAAGGATTATTTTTCATCCAATTACCATAAAATTATCTTTTCTGTCTTTCTTAATGACTATATTCATTGTGAAAACAATGCAAATGAACCATGTATAACAAGACTTCATTCAAATCTAATAAATAACGAAGTCCTTGATCTTGACTTGCATTTCTTATTGATATTAATTGGTTGAATTCCAAAGTAAAGAGTACCTCCTATCATTTCTGGTTATCAATGCTCCTTTTTTGGTTCCAACCAGACATTTGGATAGAGGGATCATAGAATTAACATTTGTGGCTAAACAATTTAGCATATTAATTAAAACAAACAAGTCTCAACAGTATTAAAACTCTAAATCTATTTACTTGTATCGGCCAAAGGAGTCATTCATATTGGTTGACTTTCTAATAGCCTTAGGCTAATCAGCCTACTTTTGTTGTTAGAAGGATTATTTTTCATCCAATTACCATAAAATTATCTTTTCTGTTTTTCTTAATGACTATATTCATTGTGAAAACAATGCAAATGAACCATGTATAACATGACTTCATTCAAATCTAATAAATAACGAAGTCCTTGATCTTGACTTGCATTTCTTATTGATATTAATTGGTTGAATTCCAAAGTAAAGAGTACCTCCTATCATTTCTGGTTATCAATGCTCCTTTTTTGGTTCCAACGAGACATTTGGATAGAGGGATCATAGAATTAACATTTGTGGCTAAACAATTTAGCATATTAATTAAAACAAACAAGTCTAAACAGTATTAAAAATCTAAATCTGTTTACTTCCTTCGACCACAACAGTCATTCATGGTTGTTTGCATTTGGCATTAATTTTAAGTGGTTTCATTCCTAAATAATGTGACTTTCTTACCAGCTTATGCTAATCACTCTACTTTTGTTGTTAGAAGGACTATTTTTCATGCAATGACCATAAAATTATCTTTTCTGTCTTTCTTAATGACTATATTCTTTGTGAAAACAATGAATATGAACTATCTATAACATGTATTCATTCAAATCTAATAAACAATGGTGTTCTTGACCTTGTATTGCATTTCTTATTGATACTAATTGGTTGATTTCGAAAATAAAGAGTACCTCCTATGATTTCTAGTTATCAAGGCTCCTTTTTGGTTGCAAACAGACTTTTTCATAGAGGGATCATAGAATTAACATTTGTGACTAAACAATTTAGCATATTAATTAAAACAAACAAGTCTCAACAGTATTAAAACTCTAAATCTATTTACTTGTATCGGCCAAAGGAGTCATTCATATTGGTTGACTTTCTAATAGCCTTAGGCTAATCAGCCTACTTTTGTTGTTAGAAGGATTATTTTTCATCCAATTACCATAAAATTATCTTTTCTGTCTTTCTTAATGACTATATTCATTGTGAAAACAATGCAAATGAACCATGTATAACATGACTTCATTCAAATCTAATAAATAACGAAGTCCTTGATCTTGACTTGCATTTCTTATTGATATTAATTGGTTGAATTCCAAAGTAAAGAGTACCTCCTATCATTTCTGGTTATCAATGCTCCTTTTTTGGTTCCAACGAGACATTTGGATAGAGGGATCATAGAATTAACATTTGTGGCTAAACAATTTAGCATATTAATTAAAACAAACAAGCCTAAACAGTATTAAAAATCTAAATCTATTTACTTCCTTCGACCACAACAGTCATTCATGGTTGTTTGCATTTGGCATTAATTTTAAGTGGTTTCATTCCTAAATAATGTGACTTTCTTACTAGCTTATGCTAATCACTCTACTTTTGTTGTTAGAAGGACTATTTTTCATGCAATGACCATAAAATTATCTTTTCTGTCTTTCTTAATGACTATATTCTTTGTGAAAACAATGAATATGAACTATCTATAACATGAATTCATTCAAATCTAATAAACAATGGTGTTCTTGACCTTGTATTGCATTTCTTATTGATACTAATTGGTTGATTTCGAAAATAAAGAGTACCTCCTATGATTTCTAGTTATCAAGGCTCCTTTTTGGTTGCAAACAGACTTTTTCATAGAGGGATCATAGAATTAACATTTGTGACTAAACAATTTAGCATATTAATTAAAACAAACAAGTCTCAACAGTATTAAAACTCTAAATCTATTTACTTGTATCGGCCATAGGAGTCATTCATATTGGTTGACTTTCTAATAGCCTTAGGCTAATCAGCCTACTTTTGTTGTTAGAAGGATTATTTTTCATCCAATTACCATAAAATTATCTTTTCTGTCTTACATAATGACTATATTCATTGTGAAAACAACGCAAATGAACCATGTATAACATGACTGCATTCAAATCTAATAAATAACGGATTCCTTGATCTTGAATTGCATTTCTTATTGATATTAATTGGTTGAATTCCAAAGTAAAGAGTACCTCCTATCATTTCTGGTTATCAATGCTCCTTTTTTGGTTCCAACCAAACATTTGGATAGAGGGATCATAGAATTAACATTTGTGGCTAAACAATTTAGCATATTAATTACAACAAACAAGTCTAAACAATATTAAAAATCTAAATTTGTTTACTTCCATTGGCCATAGCAGTCATTCGTGTTTGTTTGTATTTGGCATTAATTTTAACGGGTTTCATTCCTAAATAATGTGACTTTCTTACCAGCTTATGCTAATCACTCTACTTTTGTTGTTAGAAGGACTATTTTTCATACAATGACCATCAAATTATCTTTTGTGTCTTTCTTAATGACTATATTCATTGTGAAAACAATGCCAATGAACCATCTATAACATGAATTCATTCAAATCTAATAAATAATGGAGTTCTTGATCTTGAATTGCATTTCTTATTGATATTAATTGGTTGAATTCGAAAATAAAGAGTACCTCCTATCATTTCTAGTAATGAAGGCTCCATTTTGGTTGCAAACAGACTTTTTGATCGAGGAATCATAGAATTAACATTTGTGACTAAACAATTTAGCGTATTAATTAAAACAAACAAGTCTAAACAGTATTAAAACTCTAAATCTATTTACTTGTATCGGCCAAAGGAGTCATTCATGTTGGTTTGCATTTGGCATTATTATTAAGTGGGTTAATTCATAAGTAATGTGACTTTCTAATCGCCTTAGGCTAATCAGCCTACTTTTGTTGTTAGAAGGATTATTTTTCATCCAATTACCATAAAATTATCTTTTCTGTCTTTCTTAATGACTATATTCTTTGTGAAAACAATGCAAATGAACAATGTATAACATGACATCATTCAAATCTAATAAACAACGGAGTCCTTGATCTTGAATTGCATTTCTTATTAATATTAATTGGTCGATTTCCAAAATAAAGAGTACCTCCTATCATTTCTGGTTACCAAGGCTCCTCTTTTGGTTCCAACCAGACTTTTTGATAGAGGGATTATAGAATTAACATTTGTGGCTAAACAATTTAGCATATTAATTAAAGCAAACAAGTCTAAATAGTATTAAAACTTGATATCTGTTTACTTCCTTCGGCCACAGTAGTCATTCATGTTTGTTTGCATTTGGCATTAATTTTAAGGGGTTTCATTCCTAAATAATGTGACTTTCTTACCAACTTATGCTAATCACTCTACTTTTGTTGTTAGAAGGACTATTTTTCATGCAATGACCATAAAATTATCTTTTCTGTCTTTCTTAATGACTATATTCATTGTGAAAACAATGCAAATGAACCATGTATAACATGACTTCATTCAAATCTAATAAATAACGGAGTCCTTGATCTTGAATTGCATTTCTTATTGATATTAATTGGTTGAATTCCAAAATAAGGAGTACCTCCTATCATTTCTGGTTATCAATGCTCTTTTTTTGGTTGCAAATAGACTTTTTGATAGAGGGATCATAGAATTAACATTTGTGACTAAACAATTTGGCATATTATTAAAACAAACAAGTCTAAATAGTATCAAAACTCTAAATCTATTTACTTGTATCGGCCAAAGGAGTCAGTCATGCTGGTTTGGATTTGGCATTAATATTAAGTGGTTTAATTCATAAGTAATGTGACTTTCTAATCGCCTTAGGCTAATCAGCCTACTTTTGTTGTTAGAAGGATTATTTTTCATCCAATTACCATAAAATTATCTTTTCTGTCTTTCTTAATGACTATATTCTTTGTGAAAACAATGCAAATGAACAATGTATAACATGACATCATTCAAATCTAATAAACAACGGAGTCCTTGATCTTGAATTGCATTTCTTATTAATATTAATTGGTCGATTTCCAAAATAAAGAGTACCTCCTATCATTTCTGGTTACCAAGGCTCCTCTTTTGGTTCCAACCAGACTTTTTGATAGAGGGATTATAGAATTAACATTTGTGGCTAAACAATTTAGCATATTAATTAAAGTAAACAAGTCTAAACAGTATTAAAACTCGATATCTGTTTACTTCCTTCGGCCACAGTAGTCATTCATGTTTGTTTGCATTTGGCATTAATTTTAAGGGGTTTCATTCCTAAATAATGTGACTTTCTTACCAACTTATGCTAATCACTCTACTTTTGTTGTTAGAAGGACTATTTTTCATGCAATGACCATAAAATTATCTTTTGTGTCTTTCTTAATGACTATATTCATTGTGAAAACAATGAATATGAACTATCTGTAACATGAATTCATTCAAATCTAAGAAACAATGGTTTTCTTGACCTTGAATTGCATTTCTTATTGATATTAATTGGTTGATTTCGAAAATAAAGAGTACCTCCTATGATTTCTAGTTATCAAGGCTCCTTTTTGGTTGCAAACAGACTTTTTCATAGAGGGATCATAGAAATTAACAGTTGTGACTAAACAATTTAGCATATTAATTAAAAAACAAACAAGTCTCAATAGTATTAAAAACTCTAAATCTATTTACTTGTATCGGCCAAAGGTGTCATTCATATTGGTTGACTTTCTAATAGCCTTAGGCTAATCAGCCTACTTTTGTTGTTAGAAGGATTATTTTTCATCCAATTACCATAAAATTATCTTTTCTGTCTTTCTTAATGACTATATTCATTGTGAAAACAATGCAAATGAACCATGTATAACATGACTTCATTCAAATCTAATAAATAACGGAGTCTTTGATCTTGAATTGCATTTCTTATTGAGATTAATTGGTTGAATTCCAAAGTAAAGAGTACCTCCTACCATTTCTGGTTATCAATGCTCCTTTTTTGGTTCCGACCAGACATTTGGATAGAGGGATCATAGAATTAACATTTGTGGCTAAATAATTTAGCATATTAATTAAAACAAACAAGTCTAAACAGTATTAAAAATCTAAATCTGTTTACTTCCTTCGACCACAACAGTCATTCATGGTTGTTTGCATTTGGCATTAATTTTAAGGGGTTTCATTCCTAAATAATGTGACTTTCATACCAGCTTATGCTAATCACTCTACTTTTGTTGTTAGAAGGACTATTTTTCATACAATGACCATAAAATTATCTTTTGTGTCTTTCTTAATGACTATATTCATTGTGAAAACAATGCCAATGAACCATCTATAACATGAATTCATTCAAATCTATTAGAGTTCTTGATCTTCAATTACATTTCTTATTGATATTAATTGGTTGAATTAAAAAATAAAGAGTACCTCCTATCATTTCTAGTAATGAAGGCTCCTTTTTGGCTGCAAACAGACTTTTTGATAGAGGGATCATATAATTAACATTTGTGACTAAACAATTTAGCATATTAATTAAAGCAAACAAGTCTAAATAGTATTAAAATCTAAATCTGTTTACTTCCTCTGGCCACAGCGGTCATTCATGTTTGTTTGCATTTGGCTTTAATTTTAAGGGGTTTCATTCCTAAATATTATGACTTTCTTACCAGCTTATGCCAATCACTCTACTTTTGTTGTGAGAAGGACTATTTTTCATGCAATGACCATAAAAGTATCTTTTGTGTCTTTCTTAATGACTATATTCATTGTGAAAACAATGCCAATGAACCATCTATAACATGAATTCATTCAAATCTATTAAACAATGGAGTTCTTGATCTTGAATTGCATTTCTTATTGATATTAATTGGTTGAATTCAAAAATAAAGAGTACCTCCTATCATTTCTAGTAATGAAGGCTCATTTTTGGTTGCAAACAGACTTTTTGATAGAGGGATCATAGAATTAACATTTGTGACTAAACAATTTAGCTTATTAATTAAAGCAAACAAGTCTAAACAGTATTAAAACTCTAAATCTGTTTACTTCCTTCGGCCACAGCAGTCATTCATTTTTGTTTGCATTTGACATTAATTTTACGGGGTTTCATTCCTAAATAATGTGACTTTCTTACCAGCTTATGCTAATCACTCTACTTTTGTTGTTAGAAGGATTCTTTTTCATCCAATTACAATAAAATTATCTTTTCTGTCTTTCTTAATGACTATATTCATTGTGAAAAACAATGCAAATGAACCATGTATAACATGACTTCATTCAAATCTAATAAATAACGGGAGTCCTTGATCTTTTGAATTGCATTTCTTATTGATATTAATTGGGTTGAATTCCAAAATAAGGAGTACCTCCTATCATTTCTGGTTATCAATGCTCTTTTTTTGGTTGCAAATAGACTTTTTGATAGAGGGATCATAGAATTAACATTTGTGACTAAACAATTTGGCATATTAATTAAAACAAACAAGTCTAAATAGTATCAAAACTCTAAATCTATTTAGTTGTATCGGCCAAAGGAGTCAGTCATGCTAGTTTGGATTTGGCATTAATATTAAGTGGTTTAATTCATAAGTAATGTGACTTTCTAATCGCCTTAGGCTAATCAGCCTACTTTTGTTGTTAGAAGGATTATTTTTCATCCAATTACCATAAAATTATCTTTTCTGTCTTTCTTAATGACTATAATCTTTGTGAAAACAATGCAAATGAACAATGTATAACATGACATCATTCAAATCTAATAAACAACGGAGTCCTTGATCTTGAATTGCATTTCTTATTAATATTAATTGGTCGATTTCCAAA
>JBAPLH010000159.1:0-26740 GCA_037897445.1 Ceriops zippeliana
GCTATGTTGGGATTGCCTTGCTGAACTTGCTAACAATTGAGTGGTTGGGGGGAACTGTGATTGCCTACATTACTTGTGGCGGATGTGTTGCACTCTCAGTGACATTACATCTTGGGCTTGTTGACAATTGCTTGGATTAGCTACTAGACTTGTTGCAATTTTGGGGATTTCATGCTAGTTGTGTTGCAAATTTGTAGGATTATCTTCTAGAGTCTACAAATTGCTGGAATTGCCTTCTGGATATGTTGTAATTACTGGGATTGCCTTTTGGACATGTTGCAATTACGAGGATTACCCCCAAATAAGCTATAATTGCTGGGATTGGCCACTGGACTTACTGTAATTGCTAATTGATTGCTTGCATTATTGTTGGAGTTGTTGCAATTGCTAGGATTTGTCACCTTTGCCTATTGGAAGTGTTACAATTGTTAGGATTACTTGTGGGCTTGTTACAATTGCTTGGATTGCCTGCTAGACTTTGTTTAAATTACTGGCATTTCTTGATAGTTAATATTGGATCTATTGCAATTGGTATGATTGCCTTTTGAACATGTTGCAATTGGTAGGATTGCCTTATGGATGTGGTGCAATTATTGTGATTACTTGGTGGGTTTGTTACAATTGCTTAGATTGCCTATTAGACTTGTTTTAATTACTAGGTTTTCTTGCTAGTTTTATTGCAATTGTTGGTATTGCCTACTTGAAGTACTGCAATTGCAAAGATTGCCTTCTGGATGTGCTGCAATTGCTATGATTGCCTGAGAGACTTGATGCAATTGCTGGGATTACCTACTAGACTTACTGCAATTGCTGGGATTGCCTACATTGGCTCCTTGATGTGTTATATTTGTTGGGATTGCCTTTTGGATGTGCTACAATTGTTGGGATTGCCTATCGGACATGCAACAATTGTTGGAATTGAATGCATTGCTTGCTGGATGTGTTGCAATCAGTGGCATCAATTGTTGGGCTTGTTGCAATTTATGGGATTTCCTGCTAGATGTGTTGTAATTAGTAGGATCAACTTTTGAATGAGCTGCAATTGTTGGGATTTCCTTCTAGACATGTCGTAATTACTGGGATTGCCTTTTGGACATGCTACAATTACGAGGATTACCATTTGAGATTGCTTGCTAGATGTGCTACATTTGCTTGGATTGGCTACTAGACTTGTTGCAATTGCTAGGATTGTTGGCATTACTTGCTAGATGTACTGCAATTGTTTGGATTGCCTTCTAGATATGCTATTATTGATGGGATTGCCTACTGGAGTTGTTGCAATTGCTAAGATTGTCACCTTTGCCTGTTGGACGTGTTACAATTGCTTGGATTACCTGGTGGGCTTGTTACAATTTCTTAGATTTCCCGCTAGACTTGTTTTATTTACTGGCATTTCTTGCTAGTTTTGTTACCATTGCTAGTATTACCTACTGGAAGAATTGCAACTACAAGAATTGCCTTCTAGACGTGCTGCAATTTTTGGGTTAGCCTATTAGGCTTGTTGCAATTGCTTGGATAGCCTACCAGACTTGTTGCAATTAGTAGGATTGTCTTCTAAACATGTTGAAATTTTTGGGATTGCCTTCTGGACATGTTGCAATTACTTGGATAGCCTTTTGGACATGCTACAATTACAGGGATTGTTGTCTAGGATTGCCTGCTGGATGTACTACAATTGCTGGGATTGTCTATTGGACTTGCTGCAATTGCTAGGATTGCCTGCATTACTTACTGGACATGCTGCAATTTCTTGGATTGTCTCATGGACATGCTGTTATTGTTAGGATTTCCTATTGGACTTGTTGCAATTGCTAGGATTGCCTCTTTTGCCTGTTGGATGTGTTGTAATTGCTAGTATTACCTAGTGGGCTTATTACAATTGCTTGGATTGCATGCTAGACTTGTTTTAATTACTAGCATTTCTTACTAGTTTTGTTGTAATTGCTGGTATTCGCTTCTAGATGTACTACAATTGCAAGGATTGTCTTTTGGACGTGCTTCAATTGCTAGGATTGCCTGGTGGACTTGATACAATTGCTGGAATTGCTTTAAGCGATTACATGTCGAACATACTGCAATTGCTGGGATTGCTTTTTGGACATGCTGTAATTACTGGGATTGCCTTTTGGACATGTTGCAATTGCAGGGATTGTTGTCTAGGATTGCCTGCTAAATGTACTACAATTGCTAGGATTACCTGCATTACTTGTTGGACGTGCTACAATTGCTTGGATTGCCTTCTAGACATACTATTATTGTTAGGATTGCCTACTGGACTTGTTGAAATTGCTAGGATTGCCTCCTTTGCCTGTTGGACGTGCTGCAATTGCTAGGATTACCTGGTGGGCTTGTTATAATTACTTGGATTTCTTGCTAAACTTGTTTTAATTACTAGCATTTCTTGCTAGTTTTTTTGCAATTACTGGTATTGGCTTTTGGATGTACTGCAATTACAAGGATGCCTTCTGGACGTGCTACAATTGCTATGATTGCCTTATAGACTTGATGCAATTGCTAGGATTGCCTTTTGGACTTGCTACAATTGCTTGGATTATCAACTGAAAGTGCTGCAATTGCTAGGATTCCTCCTAGACTTGTTGTAATTACTAGAATTGCTTGCTAGATGTGCTACAAATGCTAGGAGCGCCTTCTGGACATGCTGTAATTGTGGGGGTTGCCTATTGGACATGCTGCAATTACTAAGATTACCTGGTGGGTTTGTTACAATAGCTTGGATTGCTAGCTAGACTTGTTTTAATTACTGGCATTTCTTGCTAGTTTTGTTGCAATTGCTAGTATTGGCTTTTGGACATACTGTAATTGCAAGGATTGCCTTCTAGACGTATTGCAATTACAATGATTGCCAGGTGGACTTAATACAATTGCTGGGATTGGCTTAAGCGATTATGTGTTAGACATGTTGCAATTCCAGGGATTGCCTTTTATACAAGTTGTAATTGTTGGGATTGCATGTTGGAAGTGTTGAAATTGTAGGGATTGCCTACTAGACGTGTGATGTGCTGCAATTGCTAAGATTGCCTACTGGACTTGTTGCAATTGTTGGGATTGCCTTCTGGACATG
Organism: Ceriops zippeliana; assembly: GCA_037897445.1. NCBI lineage: Eukaryota > Viridiplantae > Streptophyta > Magnoliopsida > Malpighiales > Rhizophoraceae > Ceriops > Ceriops zippeliana. Next base: position 3,083 of record JBAPLH010000159.1, read on the forward strand.
CTATGATAGCTGGGAATGCTTGTTAGACTTGCTTCGATTGCTAAGATTGCCTGCTACACGTGCTGTAATTATTGGGATTGCCTTCTGCACATTCTACCATGGCTAACTGCTAGACTTTCTGTAATTATTAGGATTGCCTGCATGACTGCTAGACATGCTGCAAATGTTGGGATTGCCTTTTGGACATGCTTCTATTGCTAGGATTGCCAACTAGATTTGCTGCAATTGCTAGGATGGCATAAATTACCTATTGGACAAGCTGTATTTGCTAGGATTACCTTATCGATGTGTTGCAATTGCTTCAATTACCTATTAGGCTAGTTATAATCGCTTGGATTACCTACTAAACATGTTGCAATTACTGGGATTTCTTGTTAGATGTATTGCAATTGCTAGGATTACCTCTTAAACATGTTGTAATTGCTAGGATTGTCTTCTGGACATCCTGCAATTGCTAGGATTGTCTGATGGACTTGATGCAATTACAGGGATTGCCTTCTGGACGTGTTATAATTGTTGGGATTGCCTGATGGACTTGATGCAATTGTATGGTTTGCTTGCAAGACTTGCGGTAATTATTGTGATTGCCTTTTAGAGATGCTGAAATTGGTGGGATTGCCTTCTAGATGTGCTACAATTGCTAGGATTGCCTTCTAGACATGCTGCAATTGTTGGCATTACCTATTAGACATGCTACAATTACTAGGATTGCCTTTTAGACGTGCTAAAATTGCTTGGATTATTTGTTGAACATTCTACAATTGCTAGGATTGCCTTCTAGACGTGTTGCATTTGCTAGCATTGCCTTCTAGGATTTCTTATTAGATGTGCTGCAATTGGTATAATTGGCTTCTGGACGTATTGCAATTGCTGATATTTCCTTTTAGACATGCTGCAATTGTTAGGATTGCCTATTGGGCTTTTCACAATTACGGGGATTGCCTTTTGGGATTTCTTGTTGGATATGTTGCAATTGGTCGGATTTGCTTTTGGACGTGTTGCAATTGTCAGGATTGACTACTGGACGTGTTGCAATTGCTAGGATTGCCTTTTGGACGTGCTATAATTATTGGCATGACCTATTGGACCTATTGTAATTGCTAGGATTGCCTTTTAGATGTGCTGCAGATGTTGGGTTGCCTTTTAGACGTGTTAATATAGCTGGGATACATTACCTGCTAGACGAGCTACAATTGTTAGGATTACCTTATGGATGTGTTACAATTGTTGGGATTACTTATTGGGCTTGTTACAATTGCTTGGATTGCTTGCGAGACTTGTTGCAATAACTGGGATTTGTTGCAAGATGTCTTGCAATTGGTTGGATTTCCTTTTGGACATGCAGCAATTGCTGGGATTGTCTTTTGGACATGCTACAATTGCTAGGATTGTCTGATGGACTTAATGCAATTACTGGATTTTTCCTTCTACACGTGTTGCAATTGCTAGGATTGCCTAGTGGACTTGATACAATTGTTGGGATTGTCTTAAGTGATTACGTGTTGGACATGCTACAATTGCATGGGATTACCTTTTGTACAAGCTGCAATTGTTGGGATTGTATGTTGGAAGTGTTGAAATTGGTAAGATTGCCACTTAGACTTGCTACAATTGCCTTTGCCATTTCGCTCTTCCGGTCTGCCGTCCAATCATCTAACCCCTTCAACCGTCTCCTCTTTTCTCTATTTTGGCCGACCACATTCTTCGTTCAACCCAACCGTCAACAGTCTCCTCTTTCTCTCTCTCTCAAGGGTTACTGTTCACTTGATGGCTGCACTATGAGACTCCCGTGTTAGGCAATTATTTTGCCCTTTATATATACTCTCCATAAAAACCTAATAGGGCAAATTTACCGTCTTACCCTTCCATGTAGCTTTTATGTTCTTGCCCCTGCAAGTAGCTTTTACCTTCTTACCCTTCCATGTGGCTTTACTTTCTTGCACACTTAAACCTAGTTGACAACAATTACAACCCATACAAGGCTGTGGGAACAAAACTTAACAATTGCTTCTCGTCGAGCAGTTAATCCTAGCAATTTCGACAAGTCTGGCTGGCAATCCCAGCAATTGTAGTATATCCAAAAGGCAATCCCAATAATTGCAGTGTGTCCTAGCAATTGTTACTCGTCCAGTAGTTAATCCCATCAATTGTAGCAAGTCTAACGAGCAATCTAAACAATTGCAACACATCTAAAAGGCAATCCCATCAATTAGAGCAAGCCCAGCAGGCAATCCCTACAATTACAGCAAGTCGCACCAATTATAGCATGTGTAATAGGCAATCCTAGCAATTGCTACTCGACCGGCAATAAATCCCAACAATTGTAGCAAGTCCAGCAGGCAATCCCAGCAATTGCAGCAAGTCCCAATAATTGCATTAGGTCTAGTAGGCAATCCCAGTAATTGAAGCATATGCAATAAGCAATCCTAGCAATTGCTGCTCATCCAGGAGTTAATCCTAATAATTACAGCAAGTCCAACAAGCAATCCGAGCAATTGCAGCAAGTCTAGAAGTCAATCCTAACAATTGCAAAATGTCCAATTGGCAATCCCAATAATTGCTACACGTCCTAGCATTTGTAGCACATGCAGTAGGTAATCCTAGCAATTGCTACTTGTCTATTAGTTGATCCTAGAAATTGCAATATGCCTAGCAGGCAATCCCAACAATTGAAGCACATCTAGAAGGTAATCCCTGCAATTGCAATATGTCAACCATGCAATCCTAAAAGGCAATCCTAGCAATTGAAGCATGTGTAGAAGGAAATCCCAGCAATTGTAGCATGTCCAACATTTAATCCTAGGAGGCAATTCTAGCAATTATTGGGTGTTAGCAAGCAATGCCAACAATTACATCCAATCCAGTAGGCAATCCCAACAATTGTAGTATGTCTGAAAAGCAATCCCAAAAATTGCAGCAAGTCCAACGGGCAATCCATGCCATTGTAGCGTATCCAAAAGGGAATCCTAGTAACTATAGTACGGATAGTAGGCAATCCCAGCAATTGCACCAAGTTCGATAGACAATCCCAGTAACAACAGCATGTCCAAAAGGCAATCCCAAAAATTGTAGCACACACAACAGGCAATCCTAGCAATTGTTGCAAGTCTAACAGGCAGTCGCAACAATTGCAAGAAGTCTAGAAGGTAATCCTTAGCAATTACAACCTATTCAGCATGCAATCCTTGAAGGCAATCCTAGCAATTACAGCATGTCTGACAGGCAATCCCAGCTATTGCAACAAGTCCAGAAGGCAATCCCAACAATTATAATAAGTCTAGCAAGCAATCCTAGCAATTACAACACACAAAATGAGCAATTGCAACATGTCTAGACAGCAATCCCAACAATTACAGCACCTGCAGTAGCTATCCTAGTAATTGTACAATGTGTAGCAGGCAATCCTAGCAATTGCTACTCGTTCAATAGTTAATCCTAGAAATTGCAGTAGGTCTAGCAAGAAATCCCAACAATTGAAGCATGTTTAGAAGGAAATCCCAACAAGTATAGCACATCCAGCATGGAATCCCAACAATTGCAACATGTCTAGTAGGCAATCCTAGCAACTGAAGCACATCCAAAAGGCAATCCCAACAATTAAAGAATATCTAGAAGTTAATCCTAGCAATTGCAATAAGTTTGGCAAGCAATCCTAGAAAAAGCAACATGTCCATAAGGCAATCTTAACAATTGTAGCACATATAACAAGCAATCCTAGCAATTTTAGCAAGTCCAACAAGCAATTGCAACAATTATAGCAAGTCCAGCATGCAATCCGAGCAATTGTGACACATGTAAAAGATAAGCCCAACAATTGCAGCAAGTCCAGTAAGCAATCACAGCAATTGCAACACGTTTTAACAATTGCAACATATGCAGCAAGCAATCTTAGCAATTGCAGCATGTGCAATAGGCAATCCTAGCAATTGCTGCTCAACCAGCAGTTAATTCCAGAAATTGCGGTAGGTCTAGTAGGAAGTCCTAGTAATTGAAGCACATTTAGAAGGAAATCCCAACAATTGTAGCATGTGCAACAGACAATCCTAGTAATTGCTACTTGTTTAGGAGTTAATCTTAGAAATTGTTGCATGCCCAGCAAGAAATCCTAGCAATTGAAGCATGCCTAGAAGGCAATCCTTGCAATTACAACATGTCCAACATGCAATCCTAAAAGGCAATCCTAGCAATTATAGCATGTCTAGTAGGCAAACCCAGTAATTGTAGCATGTCCAGAAGGCAATCCCAATAATTGCAACACGTACAGCAGGCAATCCTAGGAACTATAGCAAGGCCACTAGGTAATTTAAGTAATTGCAGCATGACTTGAAGGCAATCCCAACAATTGCAGCAGGTCAAGCAGGCGATCCTAGCAATTGCAACAAGTCCAGTAGGCAATCCGAGCACTTGTAGCACGTCTAGAAGGAAATCCCAACAATTGGATCAGGTTCGGCAGGTAATCCTTACAATTATATCATGTCCTAGCAATTACAGCATGTGCCACAGCCAATCCAATCCTTGCAATTGTTGCTTGACCAACAGTTAATCCTAGCAATTGTAGTAAGTCCAGTGGGCAATCCCAGCAATTGTACCATGTTTAGAAGGAATTCCCAATAATTGCAGTATGTCCAGTCGGCAATCCCTACAATTGAAGCACATCTAGAAGGCAATCCTAGTAATTGAAGCATATATAGAAGTTTGTCCTAGCAATTGCAACAAGTTTGGTAGGCAATCCTAGCAATAACAGCATGTCCATAAGGCAATCTTTGCAATTGTAGCATATACAGCAAGCAGTCCCAGCAATTGCAGCAAGTCTTGCGAGCAATCAAAACTATTGTAGCAAGTCCAACATGTAATCTGTGCAATTGTAGCACATCTAAAAGATAATTCTAATAATTGCAATAGGTCCAACAGGCAATCCCATCAATTGCAGCACATGTAGATCCTAGCAATTGCTACTTGCCCAACAGTCCACTCCAGAAATTGTAACAGGTCTAGAATGAAATCCCAACAATTGTAGCACATGCAGTAGGCAATCCTAGAAATTGCTTCACATCTAGCAGTTAATCCTAGGAATTTTTGCATGTCCTATAGGAAATCCCAGTAATTGAAGCACGTCTAGAAGGCAATCCTTGCAATAGCAGCACGTCTAGCATGCAATCCTAGAAGGTAATCCTAGCAATTGCAGCATGTCTAGCAGGCAATTTATCAATTGCAACAAGTCTAGAAGGCAATGCCAGCAATTATAGCACATACTATAGGTTATCCTAGCAATTGTAGCAAGTCCAGTAAGCAATTTGAGCAATTGTAAAACATCTAGAAGGCAATCCCAACAATCGCAGTAGGTTTAGTAGGCAATGCAATCCCACCAATTGCAACAAGTCCAGTAGGCAATCCTATCAATTACAATAAGTCCAAAAGGCAATACAAGGAATTGTAGCATGTCTAGAAGATAGTTCCAACAATTGCAGTAGGTCCAGTAGGCAATTCCAATAATTGTAGCACATCCTAGCAATTGCAACACGTGTAGATTGCAATCTTAGCCATTGCTACTCATCCAGTAGTCTGTCCCAGAAATTGCAGCAAGTCCAGGAAGAAATCCTAACAATTAAAACACGTTTTGAAGGAAATCCCAACAATTGCAACACATGCAGCATGCAATCCCAGAAGGCAATCCTAGCAATTATTGCACATCTAGCAGACAATCATAGCAAATGCAGCAATTTTGGCAAGCAATCCTAGCAATTGTAGCATGTCTAGAAGGCCATCCTAATAATTGTAACATGTCCTTGCAATTACTGCAAGTCCAGCAGTTTATCCTAGCTATTATAGCAAGTGTAGTGGGCAATTCGAGCAATTACAACACGTCTAGAAGGCAATCCTAACAATTGGAGTTGGTCCAGTAAGCAATCCCTGCAATTACCACATGTCCTAGTAATTACAACATGTGCAACAAGCAATCCTAGCAATTGCTAATCGTCCAACAGTTAATCCCAACAATTGTAACAAGTCCAATGGGCAATCTGAGCAATTGCCGCAAGTCTAGTAGTCAATCCAAACAATTGCAACATGTACAACAGGAAATCCCAGTAATTGTTGCACGTCCCAACATCTGCAGCACGTGCAATAGGTAATCCTAGTAATTGCTTCTCGTCTAGTAATTAATCCTATAAATTGCAACATGTCCAGTAGGCAATCCCTGCAATTGCAGTATGTCTAGCATGCAATCCTAGAAGGCAATCCTCACAATTGCAACACATCTAGTAGGCAATCCTTGGAAATGCAGTACATCCAATTGGCAATCATAGCAATTGAAGCATGTCTAGAATGAAATCCCAATAATTGTAGCATGTCCAACATTTAATCCTAGGAGGCAATCCTAGAAATTACTGCATGCCCAGCAGGCAATCCTAACAATTATAGCCAGTTCGGTAGGCAATCCCAACAATTGTAATATGTACAAAAGGATATCCCAACAATTGCAGCAAGTCCAGCAGACAATCCAAACAATTGTAGCGTATCCAGAAGGCAATCTTAACAACTATAGCACGTATAGTAGGCAATCCCAGCAATTGCAGCATGTATAGTAGGCAATCCTAGCAATTGTTCCAAGTCCATCATGCAATCGCAACAATTACAGCAAGTCCAGTAGGCAATCCTAACAATTGCTACTCATGCAACAGTTAATCCTAGAAATTACAAGTCTAGCGGACAATCTGATCAATTGCATCACATCTAGAAGTCAATCCTAACAATTGCAGCATGTCCTAGCAATTGCAACATATGCAGTAGACAATCCTAGCAATTGCTACTCATCTAGCAGTTGATCCTAGTAATTGATGCATGTCCAACAGGCAATCCCAGCAATTAAAGCACGTCTAGAAGCCAATCTCTACAATTGCAGCATGTCTTGCATAATATCCCAAAAGGCAATCTTAGCAATTGTAGTGCGTCTAGTTGGCACTCCTAGCAATTGCTGCTCATCTAGCTGTTAATACCATAAATTGTAGCAGGTCAATTGGGAAATCCCAAAAATTAAAGCACTTTTAGAAGGAAATCCCAGCAATTGCAACACGTCCAACATTCAATCATAGGAGGGAATCCTAACAATTACTGCTCGTCTAGTAGGCAATCCCAACAATTGCAACAAGTCTTACAAGCAATCCAAGCAATTGTAGCATGTTCAGAAGGCAATCCCAGCAATTACAGCACGTCTAGCATTTAATTCTAGGAGGGAATCCCAGTAATTACTGCAAGTCTAGAAGGCAATCCCAACAATTACAACTAGTCCGGCAGGTAATCCTAGCAATTGTAGCATCTCTAAAAGTCAATCACAATAATTGCAATACATCCCAACAATAGTCGTTCATCTAGAAGTTCATCCCAACAATTGCAGCAAGTTTAGCGTGCAATCCCATCAATTGCAGCATGTCCCAGTAATTGTAATAGGTCTACCAGGCAATCCTAGCAATTGCAGCATATGCAACAGGCAATCCTAGCAATTGCTCCTCGTCCAGCAGTTAATCCTAGCAATTTTAACAAGTCCAGTGGGCAACCTGAGCAATTGCAGCAAGTCTCGAAGTGAATCCCAACAATTGCAAGAAGTCCAAGCAGCAATCCCAGCAATTGCTAGATGTCCTAGCATTTGCAGCACATGCAGCAGGTAATCCTAGCAATTGCTACTCGTCCAGTAGTTAATCTTAGAAATTGCATCATGTGCAGCAGGCAACCTCAGTAATTGAAGCATATCTAGAAGCCAATCCCTCTAATTGTAGTACGTTAAGCACGCAATCCCAAAAGGCAATCTTAGCAATTATAGCATGTTCAGTAGGCAATCCTAGCAATTGCAGCACATACAACAGGCAATGTCATAAATTGAAGCATGTCTAGAAGGAAATTCCAGCAATCATAGCATGTCCAGCAAGCAATCGAAACAATTGCAGCAAGTCCAGCATGCAATCCAAGCAATTGTAGCATGTCTAGAAGATAATCCTAATAATTATAGCAAGTCCAACAAGCAATCCCAACAATCGTAGCACATCCTAGCAATTGCAACACATGCAGTAGGCAATCCTAGCAATTGTTGCACATCTATCAGGAAATAGCTATAATTGCAGCACGTCTAAAAGGCAATCCCATCAATTGTAGTATGTCTTAAAGGCAATCCCAACAATTGCAGCATGTTTGGAAGGCAATTAAAGCATTTGTAGCAGGTCAAAGGGCAATCCTAGCAATTGCAACAAGTCCAAAAGGTAATTCAAGAGCATGTCCAGCGAGCAATCCCAGCAATTATAGCAATTCTAGTAGGCAATTCCAACAATTATAGCACGTCTAAAAGTCAATGCCTGTAATTACAGCATGTCCAGCAAGTAATCCCAACAATTGCAACACTTCTAACTGGTGATCCTAGAACTTGTAGTAAGTCAAGAAGGTAATTCAAACAATTGCAACACGTTCTGCAAGGAATCCCAGCAATTGCAGAGCACATCTAATAGGCAATGCAAGTAATTGCAGCATGTCTAGTAGGTAATCACAGCAATTGCAGCAAGTTCAATAGGCAATCTAAGAAATTACAAGAAGTCTAGAAGATAATTCAAGTAATTGCAGCACATCTAGATTGAAATCACAACAATTACAGTAGCAGGCAATCCCAACAATCATAGCACATCTAGAAGGCAATGTCGCCAATTGCAACAAGTCTAGAAGGCAATTTCATCAATTTCAGCATGTCCAGAAGGCAATCCCAATAATTCCAGCACATCTGGAAGGCAATTTAAGCAATTGGAGCATGTCAAAGAAGACAATCCCAGTAATTGCAGCAAGTTAAGAAGGTAATTCATGCAATTGCAACTCATTTCACAAGCAATCTCAACAATTACAGAAGATCCAACAGGCAATCCTAGCCATTGCAGCACATCTAGAAGGCAATGTCGGCAATCGTAGCATGTCCAATTAGCAATCCCATCAATTATAGCACGTCTAGCAGGCAATCACAGCAATTGCAGCAAGTCCAATAGGCAATCCAAGAAATTGCAAGAAGTCTAGAAGACAATTCAAGTAATTGCAGCACGTTTAGATTGAAATCACAACAATTTGTAGCAACAGGCAATCCCAACAATTGGATCACATGTATAGAAGGCAATGTCGCCAATTGCAGCAAGTCTAGAAGGCAATCCCTTCAATTTTAGCATGTCCAAAAGGCATCCCAATAATTCCAGCACATCCAAAAGGCAATTTAAGCAATTGAAGCACGTCAAGAAGACAATCCCAGTAATTGCAGCAAGTCAAGAAGATAATTCATGCAATTGCAGCTCCAATCTTAACAATTACAGAAGGTCCAGCAAACAATCCTAGCCATTGCAGCACGTCTAGAAGGCAATGTCGACAATCGTAGCACGTCTAGTTAGCAATCCCATCAATTGCAGCACGTCCAACAGACAATCACAAAAGTTGTAGCAAGTCCAGGAGGCAAATAAAGCAATGGTAGCATCTCTAGATGGCAATCGCAACAATTGTAGTAGGTCTAGTAGGCAATCCTAGCAAATTGCAGCACGTCCAAGAGGCAATCCCATAAACTGCAACATGTCCAAAAAGCAATACGAGCAATTTTTGCTCGTTTGGAAGGTAATTAAAGCAATTAAAGCATGTCTAAAAGGCAATCCCAGTAATTGCAGCAAGTCGAAAAGGTAATTCAAGAAATTGTAACACGTCCAACAACCAATCCCGGCACAGCAAGTCTGGCAGGCAATCCCAACAATTACAGCATGCGCAAAAGGCATTGCTAGCAATTATAGTACATTTGGCAAGCAATCCCACCAATTGCAGGACGTCCATCGTGCAATCCCAGCAATTGCAGCAAGTCTCGCATGCAATTCAAGTAATTGTAGCACTTTTAGATGGCAATCCCAACAATTGCAAAAAGTCCAGCAGGCAATCCCAGCAATTGCAGCACATCTAAAAGGCAATGTCGGCAATTGCAGCACGTGTTGAAGGCAATCCCATCAATTGCAGCATATCCAAATGGCAATCCCAGCAATTGCAACACATCTATAAGGCAATTAAAGCAATTGTAGCACGTCTACAAGGCAATTCCAAAATGCAACAAGTCTGGCAAGCAATCCAAGTAATTACAACACCTCCAAAAGGCAATGCAAGCAATTGCAGCACGTCCAGGAGGCAATCCCAGCAATTGTAGCACATCCAATAATCAATTCAAGCAATTGTAGTACGTCTAGATGGGCAATCCCAATAATTTCACTACTTCCAACTAGCAATCCAAGCAATTTCAGAACATCTAGATACCAATCCCAACAATTGTAGTAGGTTTAGTAGGCAATCCTAGTAATTGCAGCCCATCTTGAAGGCAATGTTGGCAATTGCACAATGTCTAGAAGGCAATCCCATCAATTGCAGCATGTCTAGAAGGCAATCCTAACAATTGCAGCACATCTAACAGCACATCTGGAAGGCCTTTCTAGCAATTGCATCATGTCTAGCAAGCAATCCCAGCAATTACAGCTAGTCCAGTAGTCAATTCAAGCATTTGCAGCACATCTAGATGGCAATCCCATCAATTGCAGCAAGTCCAACAAGCAATCCCAGCAATTGTAGCAAGTCAAAAATGGTAATTCATGTAATTGTAGCACGTCCTGCAAGCAATCCCAGCAATTGCAGCAAGTCCAGTAGGCAATCCTAACAATTACAGCACATCTAGAAGGCAATGCCAGCAAGTACAGCACGTCCAGAAGGCAATCCCAACAATTATAGTAAGTGAAAAAAAGTAATTCATGTAATTGCAGCACATACCATAAGCAATCCCAACAATTGCAGTAAGTCAATAAGGTAATTTATGTATTTGCAACACGTTATGCAAGCAATCCCAGCAATTGCATCAAGTCCGGCAGGCAATCCCACCGACTACAACATGTATGGAAGGCCTTGCAAGCAATTGCATCAAGTTCAATAAACAATCCCAGCAATTACAGCAAGTCCAGTAGGAAATTGAAGCAATTGTAGCACATCTAGATGGCAATCCCAACAATTGTAGCTAGTCCAGCAAGCAATCCCAGCAATTGCAGCAAGTCAAAAATGGTAATTCATGTAATTGTAGCATGCCCTGCAAGTAATCCCAGCAATTGCAATAAGTCAATAATGGTAATTCATGTAATTGTGGCATGTCCCACAAGCAATCCCAGCAATTGCAGCAAGTCCGGCAGGCAATCCTATCAATTACAACATATCTAGAAGGCAATGCCAGCAATTATAGTAGGTCCGCAAGGCACTGCCAGCAATTGCAGCATATCCAATAAGAAATCCCAACAATTGTAGCAAGTCTGGCAGGCAATCCCAGCAATTATAGCATGTCCAAAAGGCAATAAGTGAAATTGAAGCTCGTGTGATAGTCATTTAAAACAATTGTAGCATATTCAGAAGGTAATCCCAGCAATTGCATCAAGTCCAAAAGGTAATTCAAGCAATTGCAGCATGTCCAGCAAGCAGTCCTTGCAATTGCAACATGTTCGTTAGGAAATCCAAGCAATTACAGCACATCTGGTAGGCCTTGCCAACAATTGCATCACGTCCAGCAAGCAATCCCAGCAATTGCAGCTAGTCCTGCAATCAATTCAAGCAATTGTAACACATATAGAGGGCAATCCCATCAATTGCAGCAAGTCTAGTAGGCAATACCAGTAATTGCAGCACGTCTAGCAAACAATCCCAGCGGTTGCAGCAAGTCCAATAGGCAATCCTAGCAATTACAGTACATCTAGAAGGCAATGCCTACAATTGCATCTATTTTGATAGTTAATGAAAGCAATTTTAGCATATTTAAAAGGCAATGACAATGATTGCTGCAAGTCCAGAAGGTAATTCAAGCAATTGCAGAACATCCAGCAAGCAATCCTTGCAATTGTAACATGTCCGGTAGGCAATCCCAGCAATTACAACACATCTGGAAGGCCTTGCAAGCAATTGCATCACATCCGGCAAGCAATCCCAATAAATGCAGCTAGTCCAGTAGTCAATTCAAGCAATTGAAGCACATCTAGATGGCAATCCCATGAATTGCAAAAAGTTCGACAAACAATCCCAACAATTGCTACAAGTGAAGGAGGTAATTTATGTAATTGCAGCACTTCCTGCAAGCAATCCCAACAATTGCATCAAGTCCAACAGGCAATCCCAACGACTACAACATGTCCAGAAGGCCTTGCCAGCAATTGTATCATGTCCGACAAGCAATCCCAATAATTGCAGCAAGTTTGGCAGGAAACTAAAGCAATTGCAGCCCATTTGGATGGCAATCCCAACAATTGCAGTAAGTCCAGCTAGCAATCCTAGCAATTACAGCATGTCAAAAAAGGTAATTCATGTAATTGTACCACGTCTCGCAAGCAATCCCAGCAATTGCAATATGTCCAACAGGCAATTTGAGCAATTACAGCATGTCCAGAAGGCAATGCCAACAATTACAGCATGTGCAGAAGGCAATGCCAACAATTACAGCACTTCCAGCAATTACAGCTAGTCTGATGGGCAATCCCAACATTTACAACATGTCTAGAGGGCAATGCCTGAAATTGTAGCTCGTCTAATTGTCAATCAAAGCAATTGTAGCACATTTAGAAGGCAATCCTAGCAATTGCAAGAAGTCCAGAGGGTAATTCAAGCAATTGGGACACGTCCAAAAAGCAATCCTTGCAATTGGGGTATGTCTGGCAGGCAATCCCAACAATTACAGCACATATGGAAGGCCTTGCCAGTAATTGCATCTCATCCAACAACCAATCCCAGTAATTACAGTTAGTCCAGTAGTCAATTCAAGAAATTGCAACAAGTTTGGCAGACAATACCAGCAATTGCAACACCTCTAGAAGGCAATCCCACCAATTATAACATGTCAAGAAGGCAATCCAAGCAATTGCAACACGTTCGGAAGGCAATTAAAGCAATTGTAGCACGTCTAGAAGGCAATTACAGCAATTGCAACATGTCAAGAAGGTAATTCTTGTAATTATAGCACGTCTTGTAAGCAATCGTAGCAATTGCAATAACTCCAACAGTTAATTGAATCAATTACAGCACATCTAGATGGCAATCACAACAATTACCAAAGTCCAGCAGGCAATTCAGAAAATTGCAGCACGTGTAGATGGCAATCCCAATAATTGCAACATGTCCAGTAGGCAATCGCAATAATTGCAGCATGTTAAAAATGGTAATTCATGTAATTGCAGCACGTCCCGCAAGCAATCCCAGTAATTACAGTATCTCCGGCAGGCAATCCCAGCAATTACAGCTTGTCTAATAGTCAAATAAAGCAATTGTAGCACATTCAGAAGGCAATCCTAGTAATTGCAGCAAGTTCAGAATGTAATTCAAGCAATTGCAGCAAGTCTGGTAGGCAATCCCAATAATTACAAAACATCTGGAAGGCCTTGCCAGCAATTGCATCACATCTGGCAAGCAATCCCAGCAATTACAGCTAGTCCAGTAGTCAATTCAAGCAATTGAAGCACATCTAGATGGCAATCCCTTCAATTGTAGCAAGTCCAAGAGGCAATGCTAGCAATTGTAACACGTCCAGCAAGCAATCCCAACAATTGTAGTATGTTCGGTGAGCAATCCTAGCAATTACAATATGTCTAGAAGGCAATGCCTGCAATTGCAGCTTGTCTAATAAACAATTAAAGCAATTGTAGCACATTCAGAATGCAGTCCTAATAATTGCCGCAAGTGTAGAATGTAATTCAACAAATTGTTGCACGTCTAGCAAGCAATCCTTGCAATCACAGCAATTCCGGTAGGCCATTCCAACAATTACAGCACATCTAGAAGGCCATGCCAACAATTGTGTCACATTTGGCAAGCAATCCCAGCAATTGCAACTAGTCTATTAGTCAATTTTTTGCAATTTTAGCACATCTAGATGGCAATCCCATCAATTGCAGTAAGTCCAGCAGGCAATCCCAACAATTGCAGCAAGTGAAAAAGGTAATTCATGTGATTGCAGTACGTTCCACAAGCAATCCCAACAATTCCAGCAAATCAAAAAGGTAATTGATGTAATTGCAGCACGTTCGCAAGCAACCCAGCAATTGCATCAAGTCCTGTAGGCAATCCTAGCAACTAGAACATGTCTGGGAGGCCTTACTAGCGATTGCATCAAGTCTGGCTAGCAATCCCTACAATTGTAGCAAGTCCAGCAGGAAATTCAAGTAATTGCACCACTTCTAGATGGCAATCCCAATAATTGCAGCAAGTCCAGCAGGTAATCCTAACAATTGTAGCAAGTCAAAACAAGTAATTCACATGATTGCAGCATATCACGCAGGCAATCCCAGCAATTACAGCAATTTTTGGCAAGCAATCCTAGCAATTACAATGCATCCAAAAGGTAATGCCAGCAATTGCAGCACGTCCAACAATAATCCCAGCAATTGCAACATGTCTGGTAGGCAATTCCAGCAATTACAACACATCTAGAAGGCAATGCTTGCAATTGCAACTCGTCTGATAGTCAATTAAAGCAATTGTAGCACATTTGAAGGCAATCCCAGCAATTGGAGCAAGTCCAGAAGGTAATTCAAGCAATTGCAGTACGTTTAACAAGAAATCCTTGCAATTGTAGCAAGTTCAGCAGGCAATCCAAGTAATTGTAGCACATCTGGAAGGCCTTGCCAACAATTGCATCACGTCCAACAAGCAATCCCAGCAATTGCAGCTAGTCAAGTAGTCAATTCAAGCAATTACAGCGCATATAGATGGCAATCCCATCAATTGCAGCAAGTCTTGTAGGCAGTGCAAGCAATTGCAGCACATCTAGCAAACAATCCCAATAATTACAGCAAGTCTGGCAGGATATCCCAGTAATTACAGCACGTCCAAAAGCCAATGACTGCAATTGTAGCTTGTCTGATAGCCAATTAAAGCAATTTTAGCACATTCAGAAGGCAATCCCAACAATTGTAGAAAGTCAAGAAGGTAATTCAAGCAATTGAAAAAATTCTAACAAGCAATCCTTGGAATTGCAACAAGTCTGATAGGTGATCCCAGCAATTATAACACATATGGAAAACCTTGCTAGCAATTGTATCACGTCTGGGAAGCAACCCTAGCAATTACAGCTAGTCGAGTAGTTAATTCAAACAACTGCAACACATCTAGATGGCAATCCCATCAATTGTAGCAAGTCAGGCAAGCAATCCCAACAATTGCTGAAAGTAAAGAAGGTAATTTATGTAATTACAGCATGCCCTGCAACAAATCCTAGTAATTGCATCAAATCTGGCAAGTAATCCCAACAACTACAACAAGTCTGGAAGGCCATTCCAGCACTTGCATCATGTCCAGCAAGCAATCCCAGTAATTGCAGCAAGTCCAGCACAAAATTCAAGCGATTGCAACACATCTAGATTCCCAACAATTGCAGCAAGTCCAATTGGCAATCCCTGCAATTGCAGCATGTCAAAAATGGTAATTCATGTAATTGTAACATGTCCCACAAGTAATCCCAGCAATTGCAGCATGTCCAGTAGGAAATCCTAGCAATTACAACACGTCCAGAAGACAATGCCAGCAATTATAGCACATCTAGAAGGCAATGCCAGCAATTGCAGCACATCCAGCAAGCAATCCCAGCAATTGCAGCAAGTCTAGCAGGCAATCCTAACAATTATAGCACATCCAAAAGCAATGCCTGCAATTGCAGCTTCTCTGATAGTCAATTAAAGCAATTGTAGCACTTTTAGAAGGCAATCCTAGCAAATGCAGCAAGTCCAGAAGGTAATTCAAGCAATTGCAGCATGTCTAGCAAGCAATCATTGCAATTGTAGTACGTTCGACAGGCAATCCCAGCAATTACAACACATCTAAAAGGCCTTGCCAGCAATTGCATCACATCCAGCAAGCAATCCCAACAATTATAGCTAGTCTAGTAGTCAATTCAAGCAATTGCAGCACATCTAGATGGCAATCCCATCAATTGCAGCAAGTCCTAGTAGGCAATCCCAGTAATTACAGCATAACTGAAAGGCAATGTCAGCAATTGCAGCACCTCCAGAAGGCAATCCCATCAATTACAGCATGTCAATAAGGCAATCTCAGCAATTGCAGCATGCTCGGAAGGCAATTAAAGCAATTGTACCACGTCTAGAAGGCAATCCCAACAATTGCAACATGTCAAGAAGGCAACACTTGTAATTGTAGCATATCCCGCAAGCAATCCTAGCAATTGCAATAACTCCAACATTTAATTGAAGCAATTGCAGCACATCTAGATGGCAATCACAACAATTGCAGCAAGTCAAGCAAGTAATTCTAGTAATTGCAGTACATCTAGATGACAATCCCAACAATTGCAGCAAGTCCAGTAGGCAATCACAATAATTGCAGCATGTAAAAAATGGTAATTCATGTAATTGTAGCACATCCCGCAAGAAATCCCAGCAATTATAGCATGTTTGGGCAATACTAGTAATTACACCACGTCCAAAAGGCAATGCCAACACTTTCAGCATGTCCAACAAACAATCCCAGCAATTGCAACAAGTTTAGCAAGCAATCCCAACAATTCTAACACATCCAAAAGGAAATGTCTGCAATTGCAGCTCGATTGATAGTCAATTAAAGCAATTGTAGCACGTTAAGAATGCAATCCTAGTAATTGCAACAAGTCTAGAAGGTAATTCAAGCAATTGCAGCTAGTCCAGTAGTCAATTCAGGCAATTGTAGTGCATTTAAAAGGCAGTGCTAGTAATTAGAGCATGTCCAGAAGGCAATGCCAGCAATTGCAGCACATGTAGCAAGCAATTCCAGCAATTGCAACAAGTCCAACAGGCAATCCTAGCAATTACAGCAAATCTAGAAGGCAATGCCAACAATTACAGTACGTCTAGAATGCAATGCTAGCAATTGCAGCACATTTAGCAAGCAATCACAGTAATTGCAGCACGTCCAGTAGGCAATCCTAGCAATTATAGTACGTCCAAAAGGTAATGCCTGCAATTGTAGCTTGTCTGATAGTCAATTAAAGTAATTGTAACACATCCAAAAGGCAGTCCCAGCAATGTGAGCAAGTCCAGAAGGTAATTCAAGTGACTAAAGCATGTCCACCAAGCAATCCTTGTAATTGCTGCAAGTCTGGCAGGCAATCCCAGTAATTACAGCATATCTGGAAGGCCTTGCCAGCAATTGCATCACATCCAACAAGCAATCCCAGCAATTGCAGCTGGTCCAGTAGTCAATACAAGCAGTTGCAACACATCTAGATGGCAATCCCATTAATTACAGGAAGTCCAGCAAGCAATCCCAACAATTGCAGCAAGTGAAAAAGGTAATTCATGTAATTGCTGCATGTCCCACAAGCAATCCCAACAATTGTAGCAATTCAATAAGGTAAGTGATTGAATTGCATCAGGTCCTAGAAAGCAATACTAGCAATTGCATCAAGTCCGACAAGCAATCCCAACAACTACAAATGTCTGGAAGGCTTTGCCAGCAATTGCATCAAGTCCGGCAAGCAATCCCAGCAACTGCAACAAGTCTAGTAGGAAATTCAAGCAATTGTGACACTTCTAATTGGCAATCCCAAGAATTGCAGCAAGTCCAACAAGCAATCCTAGCTTGCAACAAGTCAAAAATGGTAGTTCATGTAATTGCAGCAAGTCCCACAAGCAATTCCAGAAATTGTAGCAAATCTACCAAGCACTCCTAGTAATTACAGCACATCCAGAAGGCAATGCCAGCAATTACAATACGTCCTGAATGCAATGCTAGTAATTGCAGCACATCCAGCAAGTAATCACAGTAATTGTAACACGTCTGACAAGCAATCCCAGTAATTACAGCACGTCCAGCAGGCAATGCCTGCAATTTCAGCTCATCTAATAGTCAATTAAAGCAATTGTAGCACATTTAGAAGATAGTCATAGCAATTGCAGTAAGTCCAGTAGGTAATTCAAACAATTGCAACACGTCTAGCATGCAATCCTTGTAATTGTAGTATGCCGCCCGACAGGCAATCCTAGCAATTACAGACATCTAAAAGGCCTTGCTCGGAATTACATCATGTCCAGCAAGCAATCCTAGCAAATGTACCTAGTCCAGTAGTCAATTCAAGCAATTGCAACACATCTAGATGGCAATCCCATCAATTGTAGCACTTTCAGTAGGCAATCCCAACAATTGTAGCATCTCCAGAAGGCAATCCCATCAATTACAGCATGTCAAGATGGCAATCCCAGCAATTGTAGTATGTCCAGAAAGCAATCCTTGCAACTACAGCATCTCAAGAAGGTAATTCTTGTAATTGTAGCATCTCCCGCAAGCAATCTCAGCAATTGCAATAACTCCAGCAGTTAATTAAAGCAATTTCAGCACATCTGGATGGCAATCACAACAATTGCAAGAAGTCTAGTAGGCAATTCAAGCAATTACAGCACATCTAGAAGGCAATCCAAACAATTTCAGCAAGTCCAGTAGGCAATCGCAACAATTGCAGCATGTCAAAAATGGTAATTCATGTAATTGTAGCATATCTTGCAAGCAATCCTAGAAATTGTAGCATGTGTGGCAAGAAATCCTTAATTGTAGCACATCCAGGATGCAATGCCAACAATTACTACACATCCAAAAGGCAATGCCAACAATTGCAGCACATCCTGCAAACATCCCAGCAATTGTAACAAGTCCAGTAGACAAGCCCAACAATTATAGCACGTCTAAAATGCAATGCCTGCAACTGCATCTCGTTTGATAGTCAATTAAAGCAATCATAACACATTCACAAGGAAATCCCAACAATTGCAACAAGTCTAAAAGGGAAATCAAACAATTGCAGCACGTCCAGCATGCAATCCTTGCAATTGCAGCAAGTCTGGTAGATAATCCCAACAATTACAGAACATCTAGAAGGCCTTGCCAACAATTGCATCACGTCCAACAAGCAATCCTAGCAATTGTAGCTAGTCCAGCAGTCAATTCAAGCTATTGAAGCACATTTAAATGGCAATCCCATCAATTGCAACAAGTCCAGCAGGCAATGCTAGCGATTGCAGTATGTCAAACAAGCAATCCCAACAATTACAGCAAGTCCAGTAGGCAATTCAAGCAGTTGAACACATCTAGATATCAATCACATCAATTACAGCAAGTCCAGTAGGCAATCGCAACAAATGCTGCATGTCAAAAAAGATAATTCATGTAATTAGAGCATGTCCTGCAAGCAATCCCAACAATTGCAGAATGTCCGATGAGCAATCCTAACAATTGTAGCACATCCAAAAGGCAATGCCAACAATTACAGCATGTCTAGAAGACAATTCCAACAATTGCAGCAGGTCCAAGAAAAGATCCCAGCAATTACAGCTTATCCGATAGTCAATTAAAGCAATTATAGCACATTCAGAAGGCAATCCTAGCAATTGCAGCATGTATAAAAGGTAATTTAAGCAATTGCAACACGTCCAGCAAGCAATCCTTGCAATTGTAGCAAGTCTGATGAGCGATCCCAGCAATTACAGCACATCTGGAAGGCCTTGCTAGCAATTGCATCATGTCTGGTAATCAATCCCAGTAATTTCAACTAGTCCAATAGTCAATTCAAGCAATTGAAGCACATTTTGATGGCAATCCCATCAATTATAGCAAGTCCAGCAGGCAATGCCAGCAATTGTAGCATAACCAACAAGCAATCCCAACAATTACATCAAGTCTAGCAGGCAATTCAAGCCATTGCAACACATCTAGATAGCAATCCTTACAATTGCAGCAAGTCTAGCAGGCAATCCTAGCAATTGCAGCATGTCAAAAAAGGTAAGTCATGTAATTGCAGCACGTCCCACAAGCAATCCTAGTAATTATAGCATGTCAAAAAAGGTAAGTCATGTAATTGCAGCACGTCCCACAAGCAATCCTAATAATTGTAGCATGTCCTAATGGAAGCCATATTGTACCAACTCAAATCAACAAGGGAGTTGATACTTTGCAAAACCTTGGAGGACCAATGGCAAGGGCAAGGTCAAAGAAAATAAAGGAAGCTCTCAACTACTTGTTATACGACATTTACTATCAAGAAGTTGCTAAGTACGAGTTAAGGATGATGGAGGCTTCACCAGGGCTTGCAAATGTGTCATCTGTGGAGGAATTTGAAAACCATGGCCTTAGGAAGGAAGTTGGATTTGGGAGCCCATGTTTGGGCATTTAAATGAATTATTTTCATAGGATATATTGTTATGTAATGGGTTATTTTCATGGGTTATTATTATTATTTAGTGGGTTGGACTAATTTCCTTAATAACCTCATCTTATTAGTTAGGGTTTTGGGGTTTAGCATATAAAAAGGGCAAAAAGGGTGGTTGGAGGAGGCAGACCCATTTGCATGAGTGTACGACCTATTTTTTCTAGTTCTTTGAGAACTAATTCTGAACTTTCATACTTGAGTGTGTTGGTTCAATAGACTTATCTTCTTCAACATTGTTGTTGTTAGGAATGGCGTTTGAATCTTATAGTTCTAGTTCTTGGTTGTTTATAATCATTGTTTCAAAACTGCAAATCCCTTAACCTTTGTTAGAACGATCTTATACCAACTTTGGTATTGGGTTCCGTTTACATATAATCAAAGTTTGTATCATTTGGTATCAAAGCCTTAGCTTTAACTCAAGTTAGTTATACTTTTGTTATCATCTTTTTGTGTATTCTTCATTGTTAGTTGAACAATCACAAAAAATAATAAATAAATAAAAATAAAAAATTGTGTATTTCTTGGGTTTCTTTTCTGATGTTTGTTTCTTCTACAAAAATACCCATTAGTTATCCAAAAATTTTAAAAATTGTGTATTTCTTAGGTCTCCTTTTTGCTATTCGTTCCTTTTACAAAAATACCTATTAGTTAAAAAGGCTTCATTGCTCAATTGGTCTTTTACTCAATTATATTTAATAATTGATTGTTGTCTGATTGCACTCCTCATATCATTAAATTCCTTGTGATTCTATTTGCTTTATTTCCCATCTTCTTGATTGTGTCACTTCTCTAAAGAGGTAGGTCTAGGATTGATATATTTAAGTTTTGTTTGTTTTGAATTGAGTCTACTTGGAAGTATTGAAAGGGCTCTTAGAGTCTTGCAATTCATTGTGTGAAACACGAGACTTGAGGACTACTATAATTAAGTGGAGAGCAAACATGCAAGGGAGTGAGTTTTGTGAGGTATATTCTTTATTTACTAATAATCTTCCATATTCAATGTCTAATGCTAAAGAAGGTAGTTTCCTACATGAAGAAGAGGAAGTAGTTGTTCTAGATTTCAAATTGTTTATGAAATCCTTAGAGCAGAAGTTTAATTGGATTAACCAAATGTTTTGGGAAGTTTGAGATAGGATGGATAAAATAGAAGGGGAATTGAGTATCAACCCTAAAAGGCTAGCTAGTAGGGTCATGAAGGAGCAATTTGAAAATGACTTTGGTGAAGATAGTGATGATTATTATGATGACGATGATAATACTGGTAGAAACTTTAGAGGTGGATTTAAAGAAGGACATGGTAATAGGAATGGTAGAGGAGTAAGAGGCAATGGAAACATTTATGATATGTACAATGGAGGTTGGGACAATAAAAATAAAGAGGAGGAAGGAGTAGACAAAAATCTTAGTAGTATTAAAATGAAAATACCTTCTTTCCAAGGGAAAGCTGACCTTGATGTTTATTTGGATTAAGAATGAAGGGTAGAATTAATATATAAATGCCACAACTTCTCTTAGGAGAAGAAAGTGAAGTTAATTATGGCAGAGTTCACTGATTATGCAATAGTATGGTAGGACCAACAAGTTACCACTAGAAGAAGAAATTTTGAGAGAACCATAAAAACATGGAATGAGCTGAAGACTATGATGAGAAGGAGATTTGTTCCCAACTCTTATTATAGGGATTTGTATAACAAATTTCAATGCCTTACACAAGGTTCCAAGAGTATGGAAGAGTACTATAAGGAGATGGAAATTGTCATGATTAGGGAAAATGTAATAGAGGATAGGGAGGCAACCATGGCTAGGTTCCTCTAAGGGTTGAATAAAAGCATAACTAATGTGGTAGAATTACAACACTATGTAGAGCTTGAAGACATGGTACACATTGCCATGAAAGTTGAGAGGCAACATAAGGGAAAGAGCACTTCTAGATATAATCAGAACTTAGGTTTATCTTTTTGGAAGTCAAATTGGGGGGAAAAGGAAGAGAAGATGACTTCTGAGCTTAAAACCAATTCAAATAGACCTAAGACTAGTGGGGGAAACCTAGAAAGGGGCAAATTTAAAGAAAAAAATTGAGGACACCCAAGGAAAAACTAGAGACATCAAATGCTTTAGATGTTTGGGTATGGCTCATATGGCTTCATAATGTCCTAACAAGAGAATCATGTACCTTAAGGAGAATGGTGACTATATGTTTGGCAGTGATGCTAGTGATGAAGACCAAATGCCACCATTAAAGGATGCTAGTGGTGTTAATAAAGGGATAGAGTATCTAGAGTATGGTGGAAGGCTTTCAATAGTAAGGAGAGCCCTTAGTGTGCAAGTTAAAGAGGAGGATGATGTTGAGATGTAGCAGAAAAATATTTTCCATACTCGATGTTTCATTCAAGATAGACTTTGTTGCTTGATCGTCGATGAAGGTAGTTGCACTAATATAGCAAGTACACAGTTGGTGAAAAAATTAAACTTACCTACAACCAAACATCCTAGGCTATATAATTTGCAATGGTTGAATAATAGTTGAGTGGTGAAAGTGACTAAACAAGTTATGGTTCCGTTTTCCATTGGTAGATATAAGGACGAGTTATTTTTATGATGTTGTACCTATGCAGGTCGGGCATTTGTAATTGGGCCATCCTTGGCAATTTGATAGAAAAGTTTTGCATGATGGTTACAAGAATTACTATTCTTTCACCATGGATGGAAAACCATTTACACTTGTTCCATTAACTCCAAAAAAGGTGTATGAAGACCAAGTGAGACTTTATGAAAATGAACAAAAAAGGAAGAGTGAAAAGAAAGAGATAGTCGAGAGAAAAGAAAGTGAAGGAGAGAAAAACAAGGTGAAAGCATTTAAGTGTGCTAAGTACAAGAGTGGTCAGGTATACAAGAGTGAAGATGAAGGAAAATAAGTGAGTGTGTTTGCAAAGGAGCAGATGTTAGGGTTGTCTTCCAAGCTAGACATCAAATGATCTTAATCCTTTATAAGGATTCTTATTTCTCTAACTTTAACCTTGATTCATCTTTGCCTAGTACTATTTCATCTTTGTTACAAGATTATAATGATGTATTCCCTAAGGAGATCCCAGATGGCTTACAACCAAGGAAAGGGATTGAACATCACATTGATCTTATTCCTAGAGCACCCATTCCCAATAAGCTAGCATATAGAAATAATCCTAACGAGACAAAGGAGCTTCAAAGGCAAATTGATGAGTTGATGAAGAAAGGAGATATAAGGGAGAGCATGAGTCCATGTGTAGTGCCAGTGTTGCTTGTGCCAAAGAAAGATGGATCTTGGAGGATGTGTGTCGATTGTAGAGATATCAACAAAATAACAGTTAAGTATCGACATCCTATACCTAAGCTTGATGATATGCTAGATGAATTACATGGTGCTTGTTACTTCTCTAAAA
>JBAPLH010000160.1:0-23403 GCA_037897445.1 Ceriops zippeliana
AATTGCAATACATCCCAACAATAGTCGTTCATCTAGAAGTTCATCCCAACAATTGCAGCAAGTTTAGCGTGCAATCCCATCAATTGCAGCATGTCCCAGTAATTGCAATAGGTCTACCTGGCAATCCCAGCAATTGCAGCATATGCAACAGGCAATCCTAGCAATTGCTCCTCGTCCAGCAGTTAATCCTAGCAATTTTAACAAGTCCAATGGGCAACCTGAGCAATTGCAGCAAGTCTCGAAGTGAATCCCAACAATTGCAAGAAGTCCAAGCAGCAATCCCAGCAATTGCTAGATGTCCTAGCATTTGCAGCACGTGCAGCAGGTAATCCTAGCAATTGCTACTCGTCCAGTAGTTAATCTTAGAAATTGCATCATGTGCAGCAGGCAACCTCAGTAATTGAAGCATATCTAGAAGCCAATCCCTCTAATTGTAGTACGTTAAGCACGCAATCCCAAAAGGCAATCTTAGCAATTATAGCATGATTAGTAGGCAATCCTAGCAATTGCAGCACATACAACAGGCAATGTCATAAATTGAAGCATGTCTAGAAGGAAATTCCAGCAATCATAGCATGTCCAGCAAGCAATCGAAATAATTGCAGCAAGTCCAGCATGCAATCCAAGCAATTGTAGCATGTCTAGAAGATAATCCTAATAATTATAGCAAGTCCAACAAGCAATCCCAACAATCGTAGCACATCCTAGCAATTGCAACACATGCAGTAGGCAATCCTAGCAATTGTTGCACATCTATCAGGAAATAGCTATAATTGCAGCACGTCTAAAAGGCAATCCCATCAATTGTAGTATGTCTTAAAGGCAATCCCAACAATTGCAGCATGTTTGGAAGGCAATTAAAGCATTTGTAGCAGGTCTAAAGGGCAATCCTAGCAATTGCAACAAGTCCAAAAGGTAATTCAAGAGCATGTCCAGCGAGCAATCCCAGCAATTATAGCAATTCTAGTAGGCAATTCCAACAATTATAGCACGTCTAAAAGTCAATGCCTGTAATTACAGCATGTCCAGCAAGTAATCCCAACAATTGCAACACTTCTAACTGGCGATCCTAGAACTTGTAGTAAGTCAAGAAGGTAATTCAAACAATTGCAACACGTTCTGCAAGGAATCCCAGCAATTGCAGCACATCTAATAGGCAATGCAAGTAATTGCAGCATGTCTAGTAGGTAATCACAGCAATTGCAGCAAGTCCAATAGGCAATCTAAGAAATTACAAGAAGTCTAGAAGATAATTCAAGTAATTGCAGCACATCTAGATTGAAATCACAACAATTACAGTAGCAGGCAATCCCAACAATCGTAGCACATCTAGAAGGCAATGTCGCCAATTGCAACAAGTCTAGAAGGCAATTTCATCAATTTCAGCATGTCCAGAAGGCAATCCCAATAATTCCAGCACATCTGGAAGGCAATTTAAGCAATTGGAGCATGTCAAGAAGACAATCCCAGTAATTGCAGCAAGTTAAGAAGGTAATTCATGCAATTGCAACTCATTTCACAAGCAATCTCAACAATTACAGAAGATCCAACAGGCAATCCTAGCCATTGCAGCACGTCTAGAAGGCAATGTCGGCAATCGTAGCATGTCCAATTAGCAATCCCATCAATTATAGCACGTCTAGCAGGCAATCACAGCAATTGCAGCAAGTCCAATAGGCAATCCAAGAAATTGCAAGAAGTCTAGAAGACAATTCAAGTAATTGCAGCACGTTTAGATTGAAATCACAACAATTGTAGCAACAGGCAATCCCAACAATTGGATCACGTATAGAAGGCAATGTCGCCAATTGCAGCAAGTCTAGAAGGCAATCCCTTCAATTTTAGCATGTCCAAAAGGCATCCCAATAATTCCAGCACATCCAAAAGGCAATTTAAGCAATTAAAGCACGTCAAGAAGACAATCCCAGTAATTGCAGCAAGTCAAGAAGATAATTCATGCAATTGCAGCTCCAATCTTAACAATTACAGAAGGTCCAGCAAACAATCCTAGCCATTGCAGCACGTCTAGAAGGCAATGTCGACAATCATAGCACGTCTAGTTAGCAATCCCATCAATTGCAGCACGTCCAACAGACAATCACAAAAGTTGTAGCAAGTCCAGGAGGCAAATAAAGCAATGGTAGCATCTCTAGATGGCAATCGCAACAATTGTAGCAGGTCTAGTAGGCAATCCTAGCAATTGCAGCACGTCCAAGAGGCAATCCCATAAACTGCAACATGTCCAAAAAGCAATCCAAGCAATTTTTGCTCGTTTGGAAGGTAATTAAAGCAATTAAAGCATGTCTAAAAGGCAATCCCAGTAATTGCAGCAAGTCGAAAAGGTAATTCAAGAAATTGTAACACGTCCAACAACCAATCCCGGCACAGCAAGTCTGGCAGGCAATCCCAACAATTACAGCATGCGCAAAAGGCATTGCTAGCAATTATAGTACATTTGGCAAGCAATCCCACCAATTGCAGGACGTCCATCGTGCAATCCCAGCAATTGCAGCAAGTCTCGCATGCAATTCAAGTAATTGTAGCACTTTTAGATGGCAATCCCAACAATTGCAAAAAGTCCAGCAGGCAATCCCCAGCAATTGCAGCACATCTAAAAGGCAATGTCGGCAATTGCAGCACGTGTTGAAGGCAATCCCATCAATTGCAGCATATCCAAA
The DNA here is from genome assembly GCA_037897445.1 of Ceriops zippeliana. NCBI lineage: Eukaryota > Viridiplantae > Streptophyta > Magnoliopsida > Malpighiales > Rhizophoraceae > Ceriops > Ceriops zippeliana. The sequence continues at coordinate 2,679 of JBAPLH010000160.1, forward strand.
TGGCAATCCCAGCAATTGCAACACATCTATAAGGCAATTAAAGCAATTGTAGCACGTCTACAAGGCAATTCCAAGAAATGCAACAAGTCTGGCAAGCAATCCAAGTAATTACAACACCTCCAAAAGGCAATGCAAGCAATTGCAGCACGTCTAGGAGGCAATCCCAGCAATTGTAGCACATCCAATAATCAATTCAAGCAATTGTAGTACGTCTAGATGGGCAATCCCAATAATTTCACTAGTTCCAACAAGCAATCCAAGCAATTTCAGCACATCTAGATACCAATCCCAACAATTGTAGTAGGTTTAGTAGGCAATCCTAGTAATTGCAGCCCATCTTGAAGGCAATGTTGGCAATTGCACAATGTCTAGAAGGCAATCCCATCAATTGCAGCATGTCTAGAAGGCAATCCTAACAATTGCAGCACATCTAACAAGCAATCCTAGCAATTACAGCACATCTGGCAAGGCCTTTCTCTAGCAATGTCTAGCAGCAATCAAGCAAGCAATTACAGCTAGTCCACTAGTCAATTCAAGCATTTGCAGCACATCTAGATGGCAATCCCATCAATTGCAGCAAGTCCAACAAGCAATCCCAGCAATTGTAGCAAGTCAAAAATGGTAATTCATGTAATTGTAGCACGTCCTGCAAGCAATCCCAGCAATTGCAGCAAGTCCAGTAGGCAATCCTAACAATTACAGCACATCTAGAAGGCAATGCCAGCAAGTACAGCACGTCCAGAAGGCAATCCCAACAATTATAGTAAGTGAAAAAAGTAATTCATGTAATTGCAGCACATACCATAAGCAATCCCAACAATTGCAGTAAGTCAATAAGGTAATTTATGTATTTGCAACACGTTCTGCAAGCAATCCCAGCAATTGCATCAAGTCCAGCAGGCAATCCCACCGACTACAACATGTCTGGAAGGCCTTGCAAGCAATTGCATCAAGTTCAATAAACAATCCCAGCAATTACAGCAAGTCCAGTAGGAAATTGAAGCAATTGTAGCACATCTAGATGGCAATCCCAACAATTGTAGCTAGTCCAGCAAGCAATCCCAGCAATTGCAGCAAGTCAAAAATGGTAATTCATGTAATTGTAGCATGCCCTGCAAGTAATCCCAGCAATTGCAATAAGTCAATAATGGTAATTCATGTAATTGTGGCATGTCCCACAAGCAATCCCAGCAATTGCAGCAAGTCCGGCAGGCAATCCTATCAATTACAACATGTCTAGAAGGCAATGCCAGCAATTACAGTAGGTCCGGAAGGCACTGCCAGCAATTGCAGCATATACAATTGTAGCAAGTCTGGCAGGCAATCCCAGCAATTATAGCATGTCCAAAAGGCAATAAGTGAAATTGAAGCTCGTGTGATAGTCATTTAAAACAATTGTAGCATATTCAGAAGGTAATCCCAGCAATTGCATCAAGTCCAAAAGGTAATTCAAGCAATTGCAGCATGTCCAGCAAGCAGTCCTTGCAATTGCAACATGTTCGTTAGGAAATCCAAGCAATTACAGCACATCTGGTAGGCCTTGCCAGCAATTGCATCACGTCCAGCAAGCAATCCCAGCAATTGCAGCTAGTCCTGCAATCAATTCAAGCAATTGTAACACATATAGAGGGCAATCCCATCAATTGCAGCAAGTCTAGTAGGCAATACCAGTAATTGCAGCACGTCTAGCAAACAATCCCAGCGGTTGCAGCAAGTCCAATAGGCAATCCTAGCAATTACAGTACATCTAGAAGGCAATGCCTACAATTGCATCTATTTTGATAGTTAATGAAAGCAATTTTAGCACATTTAAAAGGCAATGACAACGATTGCTGCAAGTCCAGAAGGTAATTCAAGCAATTGCAGAACATCCAGCAAGCAATCCTTGCAATTGTAACATGTCCGGTAGGCAATCCCAGCAATTACAACACATCTGGAAGGCCTTGCAAGCAATTGCATCACATCCGGCAAGCAATCCCAATAAATGCAGCTAGTCCAGTAGTCAATTCAAGCAATTGAAGCACATCTAGATGGCAATCCCATGAATTGCAAAAAGTTCGACAAAACAATCCCAACAATTGCTACAAGTGAAGGAGGTAATTTATGTAATTGCAGCACTTCCTGCAAGCAATCCCAACAATTGCATCAAGTCCAACAGGCAATCCCAACGACTACAACATGTCCAGAAGGCCTTGCCAGCAATTGTATCATGTCCGACAAGCAATCCCAATAATTGCAGCAAGTTTGGCAGGAAACTAAAGCAATTGCAGCCCATTTGGATGGCAATCCCAACAATTGCAGTAAGTCCAGCTAGCAATCCCCAGCAATTACAGCATGTCAAAAAAGGTAATTCATGTAATTGTACCACGTCTCGCAAGCAATCCCAGCAATTGCAATATGTCCAATAGGCAATTTGAGCAATTACAGCATGTCCAGAAGGCAATGCCAACAATTACAGCATGTGCAGAAGGCAATGCCAACAATTACAGCACTTCCAGCAATTACAGCTAGTCTGATGGGCAATCCCAACATTTACAACATGTCTAGAGGGCAATGCCTGAAATTGTAGCTCGTCTAATTGTCAATCAAAGCAATTGTAGCACATTTAGAAGGCAATCCTAGCAATTGCAAGAAGTCCAAAGGGTAATTCAAGCAATTGGGACACGTCCAAAAAGCAATCCTTGCAATTGGGGTATGTCTGGCAGGCAATCCCAACAATTACAGCACATATGGAAGGCCTTGCCAGTAATTGCATCTCATCCAACAACCAATCCCAGCAATTACAGTTAGTCCAGTAGTCAATTCAAGAAATTGCAACAAGTTTGGCAGACAATACCAGCAATTGCAACACCTCTAGAAGGCAATCCCACCAATTATAACATGTCAAGAAGGCAATCCAAGCAATTGCAACACGTTCAGAAGGCACTTAAAGCAATTGTAGCACGTCTAGAAGGCAATTACAGCAATTGCAACATGTCAAGAAGGTAATTCTTGTAATTATAGCATGTCTTGTAAGCAATCGTAGCAATTGCAATAACTCCAACAGTTAATTGAATCAATTACAGCACATCTAGATGGCAATCACAACAATTACCAAAGTCCAGCAGGCAATTCAGGAAATTGCAGCACGTGTAGATGGCAATCCCAATAATTGCAACATGTCCAGTAGGCAATCGCAATAATTGCAGCATGTTAAAAATGGTAATTCATGTAATTGCAGCACGTCCCGCAAGCAATCCCAGTAATTACAGTATTTCCGGCAGGCAATCCCAGCAATTCCAGCTTGTCTAATAGTCAAATAAAGCAATTGTAGCACATTCAGAAGGCAATCCTAGTAATTGCAGCAAGTCCAGAATGTAATTCAAGCAATTGCAGTAAGTCTGGCAGGCAATCCCAATAATTACAAAACATCTGGAAGGCCTTGCTAGCAATTGCATCACAACTGACAAGCAATCCCAGCAATTGCAGCTAGTCCAGTAGTCAATTCAAGCAATTGAAGCACATCTAGATGGCAATCCCTTCAATTGTAGCAAGTCCAAGAGGCAATGCTAGCAATTGTAACACGTCCAGCAAGCAATCCCAACAATTGTAGTATGTTCGGTGAGCAATCCTAGCAATTATAGCATGTCTAGAAGGCAATGCCTGCAATTGCAGCTTGTCTAATAAACAATTAATGCAATTGTAGCACATTCAGAATGCAGTCCTAATAATTGCCGCAAGTGTAGAATGTAATTCAACAAATTGTTGCACGTCTAGCAAGCAATCCTTGCAATCGCAGCAATTCCGGTAGGCCATTCCAACAATTACAGCACATCTAGAAGGCCATGCCAACAATTTTGTCACATTTGGCAAGCAATCCCAGCAATTGCAACTAGTCTATTAGTCAATTTTTTGCAATTTTAGCACATCTAGATGGCAATCCCATCAATTGCAGTAAGTCCAGCAGGCAATCCCAACAATTGCAGCAAGTGAAAAAGGTAATTTATGTGATTGCAGTACGTTCCACAAGCAATCCCAACAATTCCAGCAAATCAAAAAGGTAATTGATGTAATTGCAGCACGTTCGCAAGCAACCCAGCAATTGCATCAAGTCCTGTAGGCAATCCTAGCAACTAGAACATGTCTGGGAGGCCTTACTAGCGATTGCATCAAGTCTGGCTAGCAATCCCTACAATTGTAGCAAGTCCAGTAGGAAATTCAAGTAATTGCACCACTTCTAGATGGCAATCCCAATAATTGCAGCAAGTCCAGCAGGTAATCCTAACAATTGTAGCAAGTCAAAACAGGTAATTCACATGATTACAGCACGTCACACAGGCAATCCCAGCAATTACAGCAATTTTTGGCAAGCAATCCTAGCAATTACAATGCATCCAAAAGGTAATGCCAGCAATTGCAGCACGTCCAACAATAATCCCAGCAATTGCAACATGTCTGGTAGGCAATTCCAGCAATTACAGCACATCTAGAAGGCAATGCTTGCAATTGCAACTCATCTGATAGTCAATTAAAGCAATTGTAGCACATTTGAAGGCAATCCCAGCAATTGGAGCAAGTCCAGAAGGTAATTCAAGCAATTGCAGCACGTTTAGCAAGAAATCCTTGCAATTGTAGCAAGTCCAGCAGGCAATCCAAGTAATTGTAGCACATCTGGAAGGTCTTGCCAACAATTGCATCACGTCCAACAAGCAATCCCAGCAATTGCAGCTAGTCAAGTAGTCAATTCAAGCAATTACAGCGCATATAAATGGCAATCCCATCAATTGCAGCAAGTCTTGTAGGCAGTGCAAGCAATTGCATCACATCTAGCAAACAATCCCAATAATTACAGCAAGTCTGGCAGGATATCCCAGTAATTACAGCACGTCCAAAAGCCAATGACTGCAATTGTAGCTTGTCTGATAGCCAATTAAAGCAATTTTAGCACATTCAGAAGGCAATCCCAACAATTGTAGAAAGTCAAGAAGGTAATTCAAGCAATTGAAAAAATTCTAACAAGCAATCCTTGGAATTGCAACAAGTCTGATAGGTGATCCCAGCAATTATAACACATATGGAAAACCTTGCTAGCAATTGTATCACATCTAGGAAGCAACCCTAGCAATTACAGCTAGTCGAGTAGTTTAATTCAAACAACTGCAACACATCTAGATGGCAATCCCATCAATTGTAGCAAGTCAGGCAAGCAATCCCAACAATTGCTGAAAGTAAAGAAGGTAATTTTTATGTAATTACAGCATGCCCTGCAACAAATCCTAGTAATTGCATCAAATCTGGCAAGTAATCCCAACAACTACAACATGTCTGGAAGGCCATTCCAGCACTTGCATCATGTCCAGCAAGCAATCCCAGTAATTGCAGCAAGTCCAGCACAAAATTCAAGCGATTGCAACACATCTAGATTCCCAACAATTGCAGCAAGTCCAATTGGCAATCCCTGCAATTGCAGCATGTCAAAAATGGTAATTCATGTAATTGTAGCATGTCCCACAAGTAATCCCAGCAATTGCAGCATGTCCAGTAGGAAATCCTAGCAATTACAACACGTCCAGAAGACAATGCCAGCAATTATAGCACATCTAGAAGGCAATGCCAGCAATTGCAGCACATCCAGCAAGCAATCCCAGCAATTGCAGCAAGTCTAGCAGGCAATCCTAACAATTATAGCACATCCAAAAGGCAATGCCTGCAATTGCAGCTTCTCTGATAGTCAATTAAAGCAATTGTAGCACTTTTAGAAGGCAATCCTAGCAAATGCAGCAAGTCCAGAAGGTAATTCAAGCAATTGCAGCATGTCTAGCAAGCAATCATTGCAATTGTAGTACGTTCGACAGCAATCCCAGCAATTACAGCACATCTAAAAGGCCTTGCCAGCAATTGCATCACATCCAGCAAGCAATCCCAACAATTATAGCTAGTCTAGTAGTCAATTCAAGCAATTGCAGCACATCTAGATGGCAATCCCATCAATTGCAGCAAGTCCTAGTAGGCAATCCCAGTAATTACAGCATAACTGGAAGGCAATGTCAGCAATTGCAGCACCTCCAGAAGGCAATCCCATCAATTACAGCATGTCAAGAAGGCAATCCCAGCAATTGCAGCATGCTCGGAAGGCAATTGAAGCAATTGTACCACGTCTAGAAGGCAATCCCAACAATTGCAACATGTCAAGAAGGCAACACTTGTAATTGTAGCATATCCCGCAAGCAATCCTAGCAATTGCAATAACTCCAACATTTAATTGAAGCAATTGCAGCACATCTAGATGGCAATCACAACAATTGCAGCAAGTCGAGCAAGTAATTCTAGTAATTGCAGTACATCTAGATGACAATCCCAACAATTGCAGCATGTAAAAAATGGTAATTCATGTAATTGTAGCACATCCCGCAAGAAATCCCAGCAATTATAGCATGTTTGGGCAATACTAGTAATTACACCACGTCCAAAAGGCAATGCCAACACTTTCAGCATGTCCAACAAACAATCCCAGCAATTGCAACAAGTTTAGCAAGCAATCCCAACAATTCTAACACATCCAAAAGGAAATGTCTGCAATTGCAGCTCGATTGATAGTCAATTAAAGCAATTGTAGCACGTTAAGAATGCAATCCTAGTAATTGCAACAAGTCTAGAAGGTAATTCAAGCAATTGCAGCTAGTCCAGTAGTCAATTCAGGCAATTGTAGTGCATTTAAAAGGCAGTGCTAGTAATTAGAGCACGTCCAGAAGGCAATGCCAGCAATTGCAGCACATGTAGCAAGCAATTCCAGCAATTGCAACAAGTCCAACAGGCAATCCTAGCAATTACAGCAAATCTAGAAGGCAATGCCAACAATTACAGTCCGTCTAGAATGCAATGCTAGCAATTGCAGCACGTCCAGTAGGCAATCCTAGCAATTATAGTACGTCCAAAAGGTAATGCCTGCAATTGTAGCTTGTCTGATAGTCAATTAAAGTAATTGTAACACATCCAAAAGGCAGTCCCAGCAATGTGAGCAAGTCCAGAAGGTAATTCAAGTGACTAAAGCATGTCCACCAAGCAATCCTTGTAATTGCTGCAAGTCTGGCAGGCAATCCCAGTAATTACAGCATATCTGGAAGGCCTTGCCAGCAATTGCATCACATCCAACAAGCAATCCCAGCAATTGCAGCTGGTCCAGTAGTCAATACAAGCAGTTGCAACACATCTAGATGGCAATCCCATTAATTACAGGAAGTCCAGCAAGCAATCCCAACAATTGCAGCAAGTGAAAAAGGTAATTCATGTAATTGCTGCATGTCCCACAAGCAATCCCAACAATTGTAGCAATTCAATAAGGTAAGTGATTGAATTGCATCAGGTCCTAGAAAGCAATACAAGCAATTGCATCAAGTCCGGCAAGCAATCCCAACAACTACAAATGTCTGGAAGGCTTTGCCAGCAATTGCATCAAGTCCGGCAAGCAATCCCAGCAACTGCAACAAGTCTAGTAGGAAATTCAAGCAATTGTGACACTTCTAATTGGCAATCCCAAGAATTGCAGCAAGTCCAACAAGCAATCCTAGCTATTGCAACAAGTCAAAAATGGTAGTTCATGTAATTGCAGCAAGTCCCACAAGCAATTCCAGCAATTGTAGCAAATCTACCAAGCACTCCTAGTAATTACAGCACATCCAGAAGGCAATGCCAGCAATTACAATACGTCCTGAATGCAATGCTAGCAATTGCAGCACATCCAGCAAGTAATCACAGTAATTGTAACACGTCTGACAAGCAATCCCAGTAATTACAGCACGTCCAGCAGGCAATGCCTGCAATTTCAGCTCATCTAATAGTCAATTAAAGCAATTGTAGCACATTTAGAAGGTAGTCATAGCAATTGCAGTAAGTCCAGTAGGTAATTCAAACAATTGCAACACGTCTAGCATGCAATCCTTGTAATTGTAGTATGCCGCCCGACAGGCAATCCTAGCAATTACAGACATCTAAAAGGCCTTGCTCGGAATTACATCATGTCCAGCAAGCAATCCTAGCAAATGTACCTAGTCCAGTAGTCAATTCAAGCAATTGCAACACATCTAGATGGCAATCCCATCAATTGTAGCACTTTCAGTAGGCAATCCCAACAATTGTAGCATCTCCAGAAGGCAATCCCATCAATTACAGCATGTCAAGATGGCAATCCCAGCAATTGTAGTATGTCCAGAAAGCAATCCTTGCAACTACAGCATCTCAAGAAGGTAATTCTTGTAATTGTAGCATCTCCCGCAAGCAATCTCAGCAATTGCAATAACTCCAGCAGTTAATTAAAGCAATTTCAGCACATCTGGATGGCAATCACAACAATTGCAAGAAGTCTAGTAGGCAATTCAAGCAATTACAGCACATCTAGAAGGCAATCCAAACAATTTCAGCAAGTCCAGTAGGCAATCGCAACAATTGCAGCATGTCAAAAATGGTAATTCATGTAATTGTAGCATATCTTGCAAGCAATCCTAGAAATTGCAGCATGTGTGGCAAGAAATCCTTAATTGTAGCACATCCAAAATGCAATGCCAACAATTACTACACATCCAAAAGGCAATGCCAACAATTGCAGCACATCCTGCAAACAATCCCAGCAATTGTAACAAGTCCAGTAGACAAGCCCAACAATTATAGCACGTCCAAAATGCAATGCCTGCAACTGCATCTCGTTTGATAGTCAATTAAAGCAATCATAACACATTCACAAGGCAATCCCAACAATTGCAACAAGTCTAAAAGGGAAATCAAACAATTGCAGCACGTCCAGCATGCAATCCTTGCAATTGCAGCAAGTCTGGTAGATAATCCCAACAATTACAGAACATCTAGAAGGCCTTGCCAACAATTGCATCACGTCCAACAAGCAATCCTAGCAATTGTAGCTAGTCCAGCAGTCAATTCAAGCTATTGAAGCACATTTAAATGGCAATCCCATCAATTGCAACAAGTCCAGCAGGCAATGCTAGCGATTGCAGTATGTCAAACAAGCAATCCCAACAATTACAGCAAGTCCAGTAGGCAATTCAAGTAGTTGAACACATCTAGATATCAATCACATCAATTACAGCAAGTCCAGTAGGCAATCGCAACAAATGCTGCATGTCAAAAAAGATAATTCATGTAATTAGAGCATGTCCTGCAAGCAATCCCAACAATTGCAGAATGTCCGATGAGCAATCCTAACAATTGTAGCACATCCAAAAGGCAATGCCAACAATTACAGCATGTCTAGAAGACAATTCCAACAATTGCAGCAGGTCCAAGAAAAGATCCCAGCAATTACAGCTTATCCGATAGTCAATTAAAGCAATTATAGCACATTCAGAAGGCAATCCTAGCAATTGCAGCATGTATAAAAGGTAATTTAAGCAATTGCAACACGTCCAGCAAGCAATCCTTGCAATTGTAGCAAGTCCAATGAGCGATCCCAACAATTACAGCACATCTGGAAGGCCTTGCTAGCAATTGCATCATGTCTGGTAATCAATCCCAGTAATTTCAACTAGTCCAATAGTCAATTCAATCAATTGAAGCACATTTTGATGGCAATCCCGTCAATTATAGCAAGTCCAGCAGGCAATGCCAGCAATTGTAGCATAACCAACAAGCAATCCCAACAATTACATCAAGTCTAGCAGGCAATTCAAGCCATTGCAACACATCTAGATAGCAATCCTTACAATTGCAGCAAGTCTAGCAGGCAATCCTAGCAATTGCAGCATGTCAAAAAAGGTAAGTCATGTAATTGCAGCACGTCCCACAAGCAATCCTAGTAATTATAGCATGTCAAAAAAGGTAAGTCATGTAATTGCAGCACGTCCCACAAGCAATCCTAATAATTGTAGCATGTCCTAATGGAAGCCATATTGTACCAACTCAAATCAACAAGGGAGTTGATACTTTGCAAAACCTTGGAGGACCAATGGCAAGGGCAAGGTCAAAGAAAATAAAGGAAGCTCTCAACAACTTGTTATACGACATTTACTATCAAGAAGTTGCTAAGTACGAGTTAAGGATGATGGAGGCTTCACCAGGGCTTGCAAATGTGTCATCTGTGGAGGAATTTGAGAACCATGGCCTTAGGAAGGAAGTTGGATTTGGGAGCCCATGTTTGGGCATTTAAATGAATTATTTTCATAGGATATATTGTTATGTAATGGGTTATTTTCATGGGTTATTATTATTATTTAGTGGGTTGGACTAATTTCCTTAATAACCTCATCTTATTAGTTAGGGTTTTGGGGTTTAGCATATAAAAAGGGCAAAAAGGGTGGTTGGAGGAGGCAGACCCATTTGCATGAGTGTACGACCTATTTTTTCTAGTTCTTTGAGAACTAATTATGAACTTTCATACTTGAGTGTGTTGGTTCAATAGACTTATCTTCTTCAACATTGTTGTTGTTAGGAATGGCGTTTGAATCTTATAGTTCTAGTTCTTGGTTGTTTATAATCATTGTTTCAAAACTGCAAATCCCTTAACCTTTGTTAGAACGATCTTATACCAACTTTGGTATTGGGTTCCGTTTACATATAATCAAAGTTTGTATCATTTGGTATCAAAGCCTTAGCTTTAACTCAAGTTAGTTATACTTTTGTTATCATCTCTTTTGTGTATTCTTCATTGTTAGTTGAACAATCACAAAAAATAATAAATAAATAAAAATAAAAAATTGTGTATTTTTCTTGGGTTTCTTTTCTGATGTTTGTTTCTTCTACAAAAATACCCATTAGTTATATCCAAAAATTTTTAAAAAATTGTGTATTTCTTAGGTCTCCTTTTTGCTATTCGTTCCTTTTACAAAAAATACCTATTAGTTAAAAAGGCTTCATTGCTCAATTGGTCTTTTACTCAATTATATTTAATAATAATTGATTGTTGTCCGATTGCACTCCTCATATCATTAAATTCCTTGTGATTCTGTTTGCTTTATTGCCCATCTTCTTGATTGTGTCACTTCTCTAAAGAGGTAGATCTAGGATTGATATATTTAAGTTTTGCTTGTTTTGAATTGAGTCTAATTGGAAGTATTGAAAGGGCTCTTAGAGTCTTGCAATTCATTGTGTGAAACACGAGACTTGAGGACTACTATAATTAAGTGGAGAGCAAACATGCAAGGGAGTGAGTTTTGTGAGGTATATTCTTTATTTACTAATAATCTTCCATATTCAATGTCTAATGCTAAAGAAGGTAGTTTCCTACATGAAGAAGAGGAAGTAGTTGTTCTAGATTTCAAATTGTTTATGAAATCCTTAGAGCAGAAGTTTAATTGGATTAACCAAATGTTTTGGGAAGTTTGAGATAGGATGGATAAAATAGAAGGGGAATCGAGTATCAACCCTAAAAGGCTAGCTGGTAGGGTCATGAAGGAGCAATTTGAAAATGACTTTGGTGAAGATAGTGATGATTATTATGATGACGATGATAATACTGGTAGAAACTTTAGAGGTTTATTTAAAGAAGGACATGGTAATAGGAATGGTAGAGGAGTGAGAGGCAATGGAAACATTTATGATATGTACAATAGAGGTTGGGACAATAAAAATAAAGAGGAGGAAGGAGTAGACAAAAATCTTAGTAGTATTAAAATGAAAATACCTTCTTTCCAAGGGAAAGCTGACCTTGATGTTTATTTGGATTAGGAATGAAGGGTAGAATTAATATATAAATGCCACAACTTCTCTTAGGAGAAGAAAGTGAAGTTAATTATGGCAGAGTTCACTGATTATGCAATAGTATGGTAGGACCAACAAGTTACCACTAGAAGAAGAAATTTTGAGAGAACCATAAAAACATGGAATGAGCTGAAGACTATGATGAGAAGGAGATTTGTTCCCAACTCTTATTATAGGGATTTGTATAACAAATTTCAATGCCTTACACAAGGTTCCAAGAGTATGGAAGAGTACTATATAAGGAGATGGAAATTGTCATGATTAGGGCAAATGTAATAGAGGATAGGGAGGCAACCATGGCTAGGTTCCTCTAAGGGTTGAATAAAAGCATAACTAATGTGGTAGAATTACAACACTATGTAGAGCTTGAAGACATGGTACACATTGCCATGAAAGTTGAGAGGCAACATAAGGGAAAGAGCACTTCTAGATATAATCAGAACTTAGGTTTATCTTTTTGGAAGTCAAATTGGGGGGAAAAGGAAGAGAAGATGACTTCTGAGCTTAAAAACCAATTCAAATAGACCTAAGACTAGTGGGGGAAACCTAGAAAGGGGCAAATTTAAAAAGAAAAAAATTGAGGACACCCAAGGAAAAACTAGAGACATCAAATGCTTTAGATGTTTGGGTATGGCTCATATGGCTTCATAATGTCCTAACAAGAGAATCATGTACCTTAAGGAGAATGGTGACTATATGTTTGGCAGTGATGCTAGTGATGAAGACCAAATGCCACCATTAAAGGATGCTAGTGGTGTTAATAAAGGGATAGAGTATCTAGAGTATGGTGGAAGGCTTTGAATAGTAAGGAGAGCCCTTAGTGTGCAAGTTAAGGAGGAGGATGATGTTGAGATGTAGCAGAAAAATATTTTCCATACTCGATGTTTGGTTCAAGATAGACTTTGTTGCTTGATCGTCGATGAAGGTAGTTGCACTAATATAGCAAGTACACAGTTGGTGAAAAAATTAAACTTACCTACAACCAAACATCCTAGGCTATATAATTTGCAATGGTTGAATAATAATAGTTGTGAAAGTGACTAAACAAGTTATGGTTCCGTTTTCCATTGGTAGATATAAGGACGAGTTATTTTTGTGATGTTGTACCTATGCAGGTCGGGCATTTGTAATTGGGCCATCCTTGGCAATTTGATAGAAAAGTTTTGCATGATGGTTACAAGAATTACTATTCTTTCACCATGGATGGAAAACCATTTACACTTGTGCCATTAACTCCAAAAAAGGTGTATGAAGACCAAGTGAGACTTTATGAAAATGAACAAAAAAGGAAGAGTGAAAAGAAAGAGATAGTCGAGAGAAAAGAAAGTGAAGTGAGGAGAGAAAAACAAGGTGAAAGCATTTAAGTGTGCTAAGTACAAGAGTGGTCAGGTATACAAGAGTGAAGATGAAGGAAAATAAGTAAGTGTGTTTGCAAAGGAGCAGATGTTAGGGTTGTCTTCCAAGCTAGACATCAAATGATCTTAATCCTTTATAAGGATTCTTATTCTCTAACTTTAACCTTGATTCATCTTTGCCTAGTACTATTTCATCTTTGTTACAAGATTATAATGATGTATTCCCTAAGGAGATCCCAGATGGCTTACAACCAAGGAAAGGGATTGAACATCACATTGATCTTATTCCTAGAGCACCCATTCCCAATAAGCTAGCATATAGAAATAATCCTAACGAGACAAAGGAGCTTCAAAGGCAAATTGATGAGTTGATGAAGAAAGGAGATATAAGGGAGAGCATGAGTCCATGTGTAGTGCCAGTGTTGCTTGTGCCAAAGAAAGATGGATCTTGGAGGATGTGTGTCGATTGTAGAGATATCAACAAAATAACAGTTAAGTATCGACATCCTATACCTAAGCTTGATGATATGCTAGATGAATTACATGGTGCTTGTTACTTCTCTAAAATTGACCTTAAGAATGGGTATCATTAAATTAGGATGAGGGAATGAGATGAATGGAAAACTGTATTCAAGACCAAGCATGGTTTGTATGAATGGTTAGTTATGCCCTTCAGTTTGACTAATGCACCTAGTACTTTTATGAGATTAATGAATCATGTTTTAAGACCTTTCTTAGAAAATTTTGTTGTGGCTTATTTTGATGACATATTAGTACATAGCAGGAATTTGGAAGAGCATGTTGAACATTTGCATTATGTGCTTGATGTTTTGAGGAAAGAGAAATTGTATGCCAATTTGAAGAAATGCAATTTTTACAAGGATCATGTCATTTTCTTGGGTTATGTTGTGTCTGCTCATGGCATAGAGGTTGATAAAGAGGAGATTAAAACAATTCAATAATGGCTTACACCTAAGAGTGTGAGTGATGTGAGGAGTTTCCATGGTTTGACTAGCTTTTATAGGAGGTTCATTAAGGTTTTTAATACCTAGCTGCACCATTGATTGAGGTGATTAAAAAGAGTGTGAATTTCAAGTGGAGTAAGGAACAATAAGATGCCTTTGATTTGCTTAAGTCTAAGTTGTATAATGCACCACTTCTTGCTTTGCCTAATTTTTCTAAGATCTTTGAAATTGAATGTGATGCATCAAGCATTAGGATTAGGGGAGTTCTCATGCAAGAGAAATGACCTATTGCATTTTTTAGTGAGAAGTTGGGTGAGGCAACATTGAATTATCCAACTTATGATAAAGAAATGTATGCACTTGTTAGGACTTTAGAAAAACATTACCTTTGGCCCAAGGAGTTTGTAATTCATACTGATCATGAGTCTTTAAAATACTTAAAGGGGTAAGGTAAGTTGAATAGGAGACATGCAAAATGGGTTGAGTTTATTGAAACTTTTCCTTTTGTAATTCAATACAAATCAGGTAAGGAAAATGTTGTTGCTGACACATTGTCACATAAGTACACATTGATTAGCACTTTGAGTGTTAAATTGCTGGGGTTTGAGCACATTATTGATTTGTATGCTAATGATGCTGACTTTAGTAATGTATATGCTGCATATGAGAAAGCTACCTTTGGAAAGTTCTATAGACATGAGGGGTATTTGTTTAGAGTAAATAAGTTTTGTATTCCTTAAGGGTCTATGAGAGCACTACTTGTGAGAAAAGCTCATGGGAGTGGTTTAATGGAACACTTTGGCATTCAAAAGACTTCTGATGTTTTAAATGAATATTTCTTTTGGCCATATATGAAAAGGGATGTTGAAAGAGTCTGTGCCAAGTGTATTACCTGTAAACAACTAAGTTTAGGATTTTGCCCCATGGAAAGTATATGCCCTTAGAAATTCCTTATGAATCTTGGACCAACATTTCTATGGATTTTATTCTTGGGTTACCTAGGTCCAAGAAAGGCCGAGATTGTATTCTTGTTGTAATTGATAGGTTTTCAAAGATGACACATTTCATTACTTGCACCAAAATGGATGATGCCACACATATTGCAAACTTATTGTTTAGAGAGATTGTTCGCCTACATGCAGTGCCGAAGCATATTGTGTCAGACTGTGATGAAAAATTTTTGAGCCATTTTCGAAAGACATTGTGGGGTAAGCTTGGAACAAAGTTGTTGTTTTCTACAACTTTCCATCCACAAACCAATGGACAAATTGAGGTAGTAAATCAAACTCTTGGTACATTATTGCATGCTATTATTGGTAAGAACTCTAGAACTTGGGAAGAATGTTTGCCTTTTGTGGAGTTTGCCTATAATCGTGTTATTCATAGTGCTATAGGTTATTCTCCTTTCAAGCTTGTTTATGGTTTTAATCCATTATCTCCTTTGGATTTAGTACCAATACCTATATAGGACAGGGCTAATTTAGATGGGAAAAAGAAGGCTGAAGTGGTTAGACAACTTTATGAGGAAGCTAGGCTTAACATTGAGGGAAAAACCAAACAATATGAAACACAAGCCAACAAAGGTCGTAGGCATATCACTTTTGAACCTGGTGATTGGGTTTGGGTATATTTGTGAATGGACAGATTTCCTATGCAAAGGAAGTCAAAGTTGCAACCAAGGAGATGGTCCTTTTCAAGTGGTGGCAAGAATCAACGATAATGCATATAAACTTGACTTACCAGGTAAGTATAATATGTGTAACATTTAATGTTTCTGACCTTTCTCCTTTTCTCTTTGATGATGTAGGTGCTGATTTGAGGACAAATCATTTTGAGGAGAGCGGGAATGATGGAAGCCATATTGTACCAACTCAAATCAATAAGGGAGTTGACACTTTGCAAAACCTTGGAGGACCAATGACAAAGGCAAGGTCAAAGAAAATAAAGGAAGCTTTCAATAACCCATTGTGCAACATTTACTATTAGGAAGTTGCTAGGTATGAGTTAAGGATGATGGAGGCTTTACAAGGGCTTTCAAATGTGTCGTCTGTGGAGGAATTTGAGAACCATGGGCTTGGGAAGGAAGTTGGATTTGGGAGCCCATGTTTGGCATTTAAATGGATTATTTTCATGGGATATATTGTTATATAGTGGGTTGAACAAATTTCAGCATCTTAATGGGTTATTTTCATGGGTTTTTGTTATTATTTAGTGGGTAGGACGAATTTCCTTAATGAGCCTGTCTTATTAGTTAGGTTTTTGGGGTTTAGCATATAAAAAGGGCAAAAAGGGTGGCTAGAAGAGGTAGACCCATTTGCATGAGTGTATGAGCTATTTTCTTTGGTTCTTTGAGAACTAATTCTGAACTTTTATACTTGTGTTGTCAATAAACTTATCTTCTTCAACATTGTTGTTGTTAGGAGTGACATCTGAATCTTATAGTTTTGGTTCTTAGTTGTTTATAATCATTGGTTCAGAACTCTAATTCCCTTAACTTTTGTTAGAACGATCCTATTCCAACTTTGATGTTGGGTTCCGTTTACATATAATCAGAGTTCGTATCATTTGGTATCAAAACCTTGGCTTTAACTTAGGTTAGTTGTACTTTTGTTATCTCTTTTGTGTATTCTTCATTGTTGGCTGAATAATCATACAAAAAAAAAAAAAAAAATTGGCAATGCCAACAATTACATCACTTCCAAAAGGCAATGCCAGCAATTGCTACATGTCTAGCAAGTAATCGCGACAACTACAGCAAGTCCGACATGCAGTCCCTGCAATTACAACACGTCCAAAAGGCAATGCCTGCAATTATAGCTTGTCTGATAGCCAATTAAAGCAATTTTAACACATTCAGAAGGCAATCCCAGCAATTACAACCCACATGGATGGCCTTACCAATAATTGCATCACGTCCGGCAAGCAATCCTAGCAATTGCAGCAAGTCCTGTATTCAATTCAAGCAATTGCAGCACATCTAGATGGCATTCCCATCAATTGTAGCAAGTCTAGCAGACAAAGTTAGCAATTACAGCCTGTCCAGCAAACAATCCCAGCAATTGCAACAAGTCTTGCAGGCAATCCTACTAATTACATCATGTCCAAAAGGCAATGCTTGCAATTGCAACTCGTCTGATAGTCAATTAAAGCAATTGTAGCACATTCAGAAGGCACTCCCAGAAATTGCGGTAAACCTAAAAGGTAATTCAAGCAATTGCAATATGTCTAGCAGGCAATCCTTGCAATTGTAGCATGTCCGACAAGCAATCCCAGCAATTGCAACTAGTCTAATAGTCAATTCAAGCAATTGCTGCACATCTAGATGACAATCCCATCAATTCCAGCAAATCTAGGAGGCAATCCCAACAATTGTAGCAAGTGAAAAAGGTAATTCATGTAATTGCAACACGTCCCACAAGCAATTCCAACAATCGCAGCTAGTCAAGAAGGCAATTGATGTAATTACCGCACGTCTCGCAAGTAATCCCAGCAATTGCATCAAGTACGGCGGGTAATCCCAGCAACTACAACATGTCCAGAAGGCCTGGCTAGCATTGCATCAAGTTCGACAAGAAATCCCAACAATTGCTGCAAGTCTAGCAAGAAATTCAAGTTTTTGCAACACATCTAGATGGCAATACCAACAATTGTAGCAAGTCAAGCAGGGAATCGCAGTGATTGTAGCAAGACAAAAAAGGTAATTCATGTAATTACAACACGTTCCATAAGCAATCCCAGAAATTGCAGCAAGTACAGTAGGCAATCCTAGCAATTACAGAACGTCTAGAAGCCAATGCCAGCAATTACAGTATGTCCAAAAGGCAAATCTAACAATCGCAGCATGTCCAACAAGCAATCCCTGTAATTATAGCAAGTCCGATAGGCAATCGCAACAATTACAACACGTCCAGATGGAAATGCCTGCAATTACAGCTTGTCTGATAGCCAATTAAAGCAATTGTAGCACTTTTAAAAGGCAATCCTAACAATTGCAGCAAGTCCAGAAGGTAATTCAAGCAATTGCAACACCTCCAGCAAGCAATCTTTGCAATTGCAGCAAGTCCAGCAAGAAATCCCAGCAATTACCACACATCTGGAAGGCCTTGCCAGCAATTGCATCACATCTAGCAAGCAATCCAAGCAATTGTGGCTAGTCCTGTAGTCAATTCAAGCAATTGCAGTACATTTAGATGGCAATCCCATCAATTGAAAACAAGTTGACCAAGCAATGCTAGCAATTACAATATGTCTAGCCAGCAATTCAAGCAATTGCAACATGTCTAGATGGCAATCCCAACAATTGCAGCAGGTCCAGCAAGCAATCCTAGCAATTGTAGCACATCTAGAAGGCAATGCTAACAATTACAACACGTGCAGAAGGCAATCCCATGAATTGTAGCATGTTCAAAAGGCAATCCCAGCAATCACAGAATGTCTGGAAAGCGATTAAAGCAATTGTAGCACATCCAAAAGGTAATCCCAACAATTGTAGCAAGTCAAGTAGGTAATTCAAGCAATTGTAGCACATTCAGTAAGCAATCTCATCAATTGCAGTAAGTCCGACAAGCAATCCCAGTAATTACAACCCATCCTGAAGGCCTTGCAAGCAATTTGCATCGTGTTCAACAAGCAATCCTAGCAATTGCAGCACATCCAGTAGGTAATCCTAGAAATTGTAGCAAGTCTAGCAGGTAATTCAAGCAATTGCAACACATCTAAATGGAATCCCCACAATTGTAGTAGGTCCAACAGGCAATCCATGCAATTGTAGCACGCCTAGAAGGCAATGCCATCAATTACGCCACGTCCAAAAAGCAATGCTAGCAATTACAACAAGTCTAGAAAGCAATGCCCACAATTATAGCATGTCGAAAAGGAATTGCTAGCAATTATAGCACGTCCCGTAGCCGATCCCGACAATTGCAGCGTGTTTAGTAAGCAATCACAGCAAGTACAACAGGCAACCCTAAAAATTGTAGCAAGTCCAGACGATAATTCAAGCAATTACAGCATGTCTAAATGGCAATCCCAACAATTGCAACAAGTCCAGCAAGCAATCCCAGTAATTACAATACATCTAGAAGGCAATCTCAGTAATTGTAACACATCCAGATGGCAATCCCATTAGTTGCAACATGTGAATATGGAAGGCAATTAAGGCAATTGTAACACGTCTAGAAGGCAAATCCAGCAATTGCAGCAAGTGTAGAAGGTAATTCAAGCAATTGCATCACGTCCGGTAAGCACTCCCTGCAATTGTTGCACGTCTAGCAGACAATCCCAACAATTTTAGTAAGTCCAGCAAGAAATTCAAGCAATTATAGCACATCTAGATGACAATCCCAACAATTGTAACATGTCCAGTAGGCAAATCCAGGAATTGCAGCAAGTCAAGAATGTAATTCATGTAATTGCAGCATGCCCCGCAAGCAATCCCATCAATTGTAGCATGTCTAGAAGGCGATCCCAACAATTGCAGCACATCCGGAAGGCAATTAAAGCAATTGTAGCACATTTAGAAGGCAATCTTAGCAATTGTAGCAAGTCAAGAAGGTAATTCAAGCAATTTCAGCTCGCCTTGCAAGCAATCCCAGCAGTTGCAGCAATTACAACACATCTAGAAGGCAATGCCAGCAATTGCAGCATGTCCACAAGGCAATTAAAGCAATTATAGCTTCTCCAGAAGGCAATCCCAACAATTGCAGCAAGTCCAAAAGGTAATTAAAGCAATTATAGCACGTCCAGCTAGCAATCCTAGCAATTACAGCAGGTCCAGCAGGCAATCCCATCAATTATAGCATGTCTGGAAGGCTTTGGCTGCAATTGCATCACGTCCAACAAGCAATCCCAACAATTGTAGTACGTCCAGCAAGCAATCCTAGCAATTACAACAAGTCCAACAAGAAATTCAAGCAATTGTAGCACATCTAGATGGCAATTCCAATAGTTGCAGTAAGTCCAGTAGACAATCCTAGCAATTGCAGCACATTTAGAAGTTAATGCCAACAATCACAACTCGTCCAGAAGGCAATCCCATCAATTGCAACATGTCCAAAAGGTAATCCCAGCAATTGCAGCACATTTGGAAGTCTATTAAACCAATTGTAGCACATATAAAAGGCAATCCTAGTAATTGCAGCAAGTCAAAGAGGTAATTGAAGTAATTGTAGCATGTGTTGAAAGCTATCCTAACAATTGTAGCAAGTTTGGCAAGCAATCTTGGAAATTACGGCACATCCAGAAGGCAATTCAAGCAATTGTAGTACATCTAGATGGCAATCCCAACAATTGCAGCAAGTCCTGCAGGAAATCTTAACAATTACAACATGTTTAGAAGGCAATGCTGGCAATTGCAGCATGTCTAGAAGGCAATCCTGACAATTTTAGCAAGTTAAGAAGGCGATCCTAGCAATTGTAACACGTCCGGAATGCAATTGAAGCAATTGTAGCACGTTTAGGAGGCAATCCTAGTGATTGCAGTAAGTCAAGAAGGAAATTCAAGCAATTGCAGCATGTCTCGCAAGCAATCCCAACAATTGTATAAAGCCTGGCAGGCAATCCCAGCAATCACAGCACGTCCAGAAGGCAATGCTAGCAATTGCAACATGTCAAGTAGGCAATCTCAAAAATTGTAGTACATCTAATAGGTTATCACAACAATTGCAACAAGTCTAGAAGGCTATCATAGAAATTGCAGCAAGTCCATAAGGCAATTCAAGCAAT
>JBAPLH010000161.1:0-126997 GCA_037897445.1 Ceriops zippeliana
CATCCAACAGGTAATTGTAAGCAATTACTAGCAAGTCACAGTCTAGTAATTCTCAACAATTGCCGGCACCTATAGGATGGCAAATCCCAACAATTGTAACACATCCACACATGTTTAATCCCCAGCAATTACAGCACATCTAGAATGCAATGCAATGCTGCAATTAGCAAGCACATATTAGAAAGGCTAATGCCAGTAATTGCACAACATCCAGCAGCAATCCTGCAACTGCATTCCAGCAGGCAATCCCAACTGTTTGCAGCAGCATGTCCACTAGGGCAATTTCCAAAGCAATTGCGAACATGTCTAGATGGCATAAACCGAACCAACAATTGCAGTAGGTCCAGCAGGCAATTCCCAGCAATTGCAGCAGCACGTCTAGGAGGCTATACCGACAATTGCAGCACACTTAGAAAGTAAATCCCATCAATTGCAGCATGTCAAATGGAAGGCAAATCCTAACAATTGCAGTATGTCTAAATGACAAATTAAAGCAATTATTGTAGCACGTCTTAGAAGGCAATCCCAGCAATAATTACAACAAAGTTATAAGGTAATTCAAGCAATTGTAGCACGTCTCCACAAGCAAATCCCAACAATTTGCAGAAAGTTCAGCAGACAAATCCCAGAGCAATTACAACCACTGTCTGTCCAGAAGGTAAAGCCTAGCAAATTGCAGCACATGCCCAATAGGCAATCCTAGCAAATTGCACCCCAAATCCCGCAGGCAATTGCAGCAATTTTAGCACAGTTCTAGATGGGCTAGATGGCCATCCCAACAAAAATTTCAAAGAGGACCTGTAGGCAGATCCCAAGCAATTGCAGCACATCTAGAAGGCAATGCCCTGCAATTGCAGCACATCCAGCAAGCAATCCAAGCAATTCTAAGCAAGTCCAGCAAGCAAATTTCCAGCACGTCTATCTAGAGGGCAAAATCGCAACAATTGTAGAATGTCCAGCAAGCAAACCCAGCAATTGCAGCACATCCAGCAGGGTAATTGCCGCAGGCAATTGCAGCAAGTCCAGCAGGAAATTCAAGCAATTGCAGCACATCTAGATGGCAATGCATAGCAATTGCCAGCACATCCAAAGCGGCCAAGGGCAAATCATCATCAATCGCAGCATGTCCAGAAGGCATAGCTAATCCCAGCAATTGCAGCACATTCCGGAAGGCAATTAAAGAAAATGTAGCCCGTCCAGATGACAATCCCTGCAATTACAGCATTCAAGAATGTTACTCAAGCAATTGCAGCACATCCTGCAGGTAATCCCCAACATTTGTAACAAGTCTAGCAGGCGCTGATCCAGCAATTTCAGCACATTTCCAGAAGGCATTGCCAGAAATTGCAGCACATTTGGCAAGTAATCCCAACAATTGAAGCACGTCCCAGTAGGCAATTCCAGCAATTGCTACAAGCCTAGCAGGGCAATTCAGGCAATTGGAGCATGTCTAGATCACAATCCCAACAATTCTAGCAAGTCCAGCAGGCAATCCCAGCAAATTGCAGCACGTCTAGAAGGCAAAGTCAGCAATTGCAGCACGTCCAGAAGGCAATTCCATCAGTTGCAGGATGTCTAGAAGCAATCCCAGCAATTGCAGCAATTCTGGAAGGCAATTTAAATGAATTGTAGCATGTCTTCTAAAAAGGCAATGCTAGCAATTGCAGCAAGTTCGGCAAGTCCTGGAAGCAGTCCCAGCAATTGCAGCAAGTTCGGTAGGGAATCAAAGCAATTATAACATGTCCAGAAGGCAATGCCTACAATCGCAGCACGTCCAGCAAGCAATCCCAACGATTGCAGCACGTCCAGCAGGTAATAGCAGAAATTGCAGCAAGTCCAGAAAGCAATTCAAGCAATTGCAGTACGTATAGATGGCAATCCCAACAATTGCAGCAGGTAGAGCAAGCAATCCTAACAATTGCAGCATGTCTAGAATGCAATGTCAGCAATTGCAGCACGTCCATATGGCAAACCCTTCTATTGCAGCATGTCCATAAGGCAATTCCAGCAATTGCAACTCATCCGAAAGGCAATTAAAGCAATTGTAGTACATTCAGAAGGCAATCCCACTAATTGCAGCAAGTTTAGAAGTTAAATTTAAGCAATTGCAACACACGTCAAGCATGCAATCCTAGCAATTGCAGCAAGTTTGGAAGGCAATCCCAACAATGATAGTATGTCCGGAAGGCCTTGCCAGCAATTGCATCACACGTTCGGCAAGCAATCACAGCTATTTGTAAGACGTCCAGCAGGCAATCCCAGCAATTGTAGCAAGTCCAACAAGAAATTCAAGCAATTGCAGCACATCTTGATCGCTATCCCAACAATTGCAGCAAGTCCAGTAGGCAATCGCTGCAATTGTAGCACGTCTAGAAGGCAATGCTAGCAATTATAGTACATCTAGAAGGCAATCCCATCAATTGCAGAATGTCTAAAAGGTAATCCCAACAATTACAGCACGTCTGGAAGGTAATTAAAGCAATTGTACCACATCCAAAAGGCAATTCTAGCAATTGCAGTAAGTCAAGAAGGTAATTCATTTAATTGCAGCATGTCCCACAAGGAATCCTAGTAATTGCAGCAAGTCTAGCAGGCAATCCCAGCAATTACATCATGTCTAGAATGACATGCCAACAATTGCAGCACATCCAATAGGTAATCCCAGCAATTGCAGCACATCCAGTAGTCAATCGTAGCAAATGCTAGAAGTCCAGTAGGTAATCCAAAAATTTGCAGCAAGTCCAGAAGGCAATTCAAGCAATTGCAGCATGTCCAGCATGCAATTGTAGCAATTGTAGCAAGTTCAACAAACAATTCAAGCAATTCCAGCACATCTAGATAGTCATCCCAACAACTACAGCAGGTCTAGTAGGCAATCCCAGCAATTGCAGCATGTCTAGAAGGCAATGTTGGCAATTGCAGCAAGCCCAATCGGCAAACCCATCAGTTGCAGCATGTGCAGAAGATAATCCCAGCAATTCCAGCACATCTGACAAGCAATTAAATCAATTGTAGTATGTTTAAAAGGCAATGCCAGCAATTGAAGCAAGTCCAAAAGTTAATTCAAGCAATTGCAACACATCCAGTAGGCAATCCCAGCAATTGCAGCATGTCCAAAAGGCAATCCCATCAATTGTTGCATATCGAAAAGGCATTCCAAGCAATTGCAGCACATTCGGAAGGCAATTAAAGGGATTGTAGCATGTCGAAAAAGCAATCCCAGCAATTGCAGCAAGTTAGGGAGGTCATTCAAGCAATTGTAGCACGTCCTAGAAGCAATCTCAGCAATTGTAGTAGGAATGGCAGGCAATCGCAACAATTATAGCATGTCTAAAAGACAATGCCAGCAATTGCAGCACATCCAATAGGCAACGACAACAATTGCAGCATGTCCATCAGGCAATCCTAGAAATTGCAACAAGTCCAGAAGACAATTCAAGCAATTGCAGCACATCTAGATGGTAATCCTTGCAATTGAAGCTGGTCCAGAAGGCAATCCCAGCAATTGGAGCGAGTCTGGAAGGAAATGTCGGCAATTGCAGCAAGTCCAATAGGGAAACCCATCAATTACATCATGTTTAGAAGGCAATCACAACAATTCGAGCACTTCCAGAAGGCATTTAAAGCAATTATAATACGGCCAAAAGGCAATCCCAACAATTGCAGCAAGTCTAAAAGTTAATTCAAGCAATTGTGGCACATCCAAAAGGCAATCCCATCAATTGCAGCATGTCGAAAAGGCATTCCAAGCAATTGGAGCATGTTCAAAAGGTAATTAATATGATTGTAGCACGTCCAGAATGCAATCCCAACAATTGCAGCAAGTCAATGACATAATTCAAGTAATTATAGCACACCCCAAAAGCAATCCCACCAATTGCAACAGGAATGGCAGGCAATTGAAGCAATGATAGCATGTCCAAAAGACAATGCCAGCAATTGCAGCATGTCCAGTAGGCAACAACAGCAATTGCAGCATGTCCATCAGGCAATCCTAGAAATTGCAGTAAGTCTAGAAGGCAGTTCAAGCAATTGCAGCACGTTTAGATGGCAATCCTTACAATTGAAGCTAGTCCAACAGGCAATCCCAGCAGTTACAACATGTCTAAAAGGCAATATCAGCAATTGTAGCAAGCCCAATACGGATGCCCATCAATTGCATCATGTCTAGAAGGCAATCCCAACAATTCCAGCACGTCCGAAAGGAATTTAAAGCAATTGTAATATGTCTAGAAGGCAATTGCAGTAAGTCCAGAAGTTAATTGAAGCAATTAAGTAGGAATTGCAATTAAGCAATTAAGTAATCCCAACAGGCAATTGCAACAATTGTAGCATGTTAAGTAGGAATTTCAAGCAATTGTAGCACGTCTAGATGACAATCCCAATAATTGCATCAAGTCCAGTAGGCAATCTCAACCATTTCAGCACATGTAGAAGGCAATCCCATCAATTGCAACATGTCTAGATGGCAATCCCAACAATTACAGCTTGTCTGGAAGCCAGTTAAAGCAATTGTTGCACATCTTGAAGGCAATCCCAGCAATTACATCAAGTCAAGATAGTAATTCAAGCAATTGTAGCACGTGAAGGTAATTCGAGCAATCCTAGCAGTTGCAGCAAGTTTGGTAGGCAATCGCAACAATTACATCACGTCCACATGGCCATGCCTGCAATTGTAGCACATCCAACAACTAATCCCAACAATTGCAGCACATCTAGTAGGCAATCCCACCAATTGTAGCACATCTAGTCGTTAATCGTAGCAATTACAACAAGTCTAGCAAGCAATCCCAGCAGCAATTGCAGCACGTACAGAAGTCAATGCCGACAATTGCAGCACGTTGTGAAGGCAATCCCATCAATTGCAACATGTCTAAAACGCATTCCCAACAATTACAGCAAGTCTAGTAGGAAATCCGAGCAATTGTAGCATGTCTAAAAGGCAATGACAATAATTGCAGCAATTACAGCACGTCTATAAGGCAATTGCTTGCATTTTGCAACACAACAATTACAGCAAGCAATCCCAACAATTGCAGCAAGTCTAAAAGCAAGGCAACCCCAGCAGCAATTACAACACGTATAGAAGGCAATGCCAACAATTGCAGCGCATTTAGTAGGCAATCCCAACAATTGCACCACATATAGCACGCAATCACAACAATTATAGCATGCCCACCATGAAATTCAAGGAATTGCAGCACATCAAGATGGCAATCCCAATAATTGCAGCATGTCCAGCAGGCAATTCGAGGAATTGCAACACGTTTTAGATGGCAATCACAACAATTGCAGTAAGTCCAATAGGCAATCCTAGCAATTACAGTACCTCTTGAAGGCAATAATAGCAAATGCAGTACATCCAAAATGCAATCCCATGAATTGTAGCATGTCTAAAAGGCAATTCTAACAATTCCAGCACATACGAAAGGAAATTAATGGAATTGTAGCACATCCAGAAGGCAATCCTAGCAATTGCAGCATGTCAATAAGGTAATTCAAGCAATTGCAGCTTGTCCCGCAGGTAATCCCAGCAATTGCAGCAAGTATGACAGACAATCCCAGCTATTACAACACGTTTAGAAGGCAATGCCTATAATTGCAGCATGTCCAGCAAGAAGTCCCACCAATTCTAGCACCTTTAGCCACCAATTGCAACAAGTACAACATGTCCAGCTAGCAATCCCAGCAATTGCAGTATGTCTAGAAGTCAATCTCATCAATTGCAGCAAGTCAATAAGTTAACTCAATCAATTGTAGCATGTCCCGTAAGTAAGTAATCCTAGCAATTGTAGCAAGTCCGACAGGTAATCCCAGCAATTACAACACGTCTAGAAGGCAATGCTAGCAATTGTAGCATTTCGAGTAGGCAATCCCAATAATTGCACCACGTCTAGCATGCAATCGCAGCAATTGTAGCATGTCCAACATAAAATTCAAGGAATTGTAGCATGTCAAGATGACAATCCCAACAATTGCGGCAAGTCTAGCAGGAAATTCAAGCAATTGTAGCACGTCTATATGGCAATCCCAACATTTGCAAAAGGTGCAGCAGGCAGTCCCATCAATTGCAGCAAGTTTAGAATGCAATCCCAACAATTGTAGCACATTTGGAAGGCAATTTAAGCAATTGTAGCACATCCAAAAGTCAATCCTAGAAATCACTGCATGTCGAGAATGTAATTCAAGCAATTGCAGCACGCCCAGCAAGTAATCCCAGAAATTGCAACAAGTCTGGTAGGCAATCCCAGCAATTACAGCACATCCAAAAGGCAATGCCTGAAATTGTAGCATGTCCAGCAAGTAATCCCAACAATTGCAGCACGTACTGCAGGCAATTCAAGCAATTGCAGCATGTTTAGATGTCAATCCCAACAATTGCGACAAGTCCATTAGGCAATGTCAGCAATTGCAGCACTTCTAGAAGGCAATGCCAGCAGTTGCAACACGTCCTGAAGGCAATCCCATCAATTGCAGCATGTCAAGAATGCAATCCCAGCAATTGCAGTATGTCCAGAAGGCAATTTAAGCATTTGTAGCTCGTGCAGAAGGCAATCCCAACAATTGCAGCAAGTCAAGAAGTTAATTCAAGCAATGGCAGCAAATTCGGCAGACAATCCCAACAATTACAACACATCCAGAAGGCAATGCCAACAGCAATTACATCAATTGCATCAAGTCCAACAAGCAATCCTAGTAAATGACAGCACGTCTAGAAGGCAATGCTAGTAATTGTAGTATGTCCAAAAGGTAATGCTAACAATTGCAGCACTTCTAGCAAGCAATCACAGCAATTGTGGCACATCTAAAGGGCAATCCCATCCATTGCAGCATGTTCAGAAGGCAATCCTAATAATTGTAGCATGTCGGGAAGGTAATTAGAGCAATTGTAGCACGTCCAGAAGGCAATCCTAGCAATTGCAAGAAGTCAAGAAGGTAATTCAAGCAATTGCAACACATCTAGCAAGCAATCCCAGCAATTATAACAAGTCTGGTAGGTAATCCTAGCAATTATAGCATGTCCAAAGGCAATGCCTGCAATTGCAGCACCTCCAGCAAGTAATCTCAGCAATTGCAGCAAGTCTAGCAGGCAATCACAGTAATTGCAGCATGTCCAGCAAGCAAGTCAAGGAATTGCAACACGTTTAGATGGCAATCACAATAGTTGCAGTAAGTCTAGTAGGCAATCCTAGCAATTGCAGCATGTCCTGAAGGCAATACCAGGAATTGCAGTACGTCCAGAAGGCAATCCCATAAATTGCAGCATGTGCAAAAGGCAATCTTAACAATTGCAGCGCGTTTGGAAGACAATTAATGTACAGTAGGAAATCCCAGCAATTGCAACAAATTAAGAAGGTAATTCAAGCAATTGTAGCACATCCACAAGCAATCCTAGTAATTGTAGCAAGTCCAACAGGCAATCGGAGCAATTATAGCACTTTCAGAAGGCAATGCCTACAATTGCAGCACGTCGGCAAGCAGTCCCAACAATTACAGCACATCTAGTAGGCAATCCTAGCAATTGCAGCAAGTCCAGCAGGCAATTCAACACATTACAGCATGTTTAGATGACAATCACAATAGTTGTAGTAAGTCTAGTAGGCAATCCTAGCAATTGCAGCATGTGTAGAAGGCAATAGTGGCCATTGAAGCATGTTGAGAAGGAAATCCCATGAATTACAGCATGTCCAAAAGGAAATCCTAGCAATTGTAGCACGTTTGGAAGGCAATTAATGCAATTGTAGCACATCTAAAAGGCAATTAATGCAATTGTACCACGTCTAGAAGGTAATCCCAATAATTGCAGCAAGTCAAATTGGTAATTCAAGCAATTGCAGCATGTTTTGATGGCAATCCCAACAATTGCAGCAAGTCCAGTAGGCAATCCTAGCAATTGCAGCACGTGTAGAAGGTAATGCCGACAAATGCAACACGTTGAGAAGGCAATCCCATCAATTGTAGCATGTCTAGAATGCAATTCAAGCAATTTTAGTATGTCCAAAAGGCAATCCCTACAATTGCAATAAGTCAAGAAGGTAATTTGAGCTATTGCAGCACGTCCTGCAAGCAATCCCAGTAATTGTAGTAAGTCCGGCAGACGATCCTAGCAATAATAGGATGTCCAAAAGGCAATGCCAGCAATTGCAGCATGCCCAGCAGGCAATTCCAACAATTGTAACATGTCCAGTAGGCAATTGTAGCAAGTCCAGCACGAATTTGAAGGAATTGAATCATGTCACGATGGCAATCCCAACTATTGTAGCAAGTCCAACTTGCAATTCAAGCAATTGCAGCACATCTCTATGGTAATCCCAACAATTGCAAAAGGTCCAACAGGCAATCGCAGCCATTTTAGCATGTCTAGAAATCAATGTTGGTAATTGCAACATGTCTAGAAAGCAAATACCATCAATTGCAACATGATGGGAAGGCAAATCCCAACAATTGCAGCACATCTGAAAGGCAATTAAAGCAATTGTAGCACATCCAGAAGGCAATCACCACAATTGCAACAAGTTGAACTAGCAATCCCAACAATTATAGCATGTCTAGAAGGCAACGACGACCTATGCAGCACATGCAAAAGGCAATCCCATCAATTGAAGCATGTCCAGAACGCAATCCCAACAATTGCAACACGTCTATAAAGCAATTTAAGCAATTGTAGCAAGTACAGCATGCAATCCTAGCAATTGCAGTAAGTGGTGTTGGAAATTCAAGCAATTGCAACATGTTTAGATGGAAATGCCAACAATTGCAGCAAGTCCAATAGGCATTCCCAGCAATTGCAGCACATCCAAAAGGCAATGCCCACAAATGCAGCACACCAAAAAAGGCAATCCCATCTGTTACACCATGTCCAAAATGTAATCCAAGCAATTGCAGCAAGTTTGGAAGGCAATTTATCCAATTATAGCATGTCTAGAAGGCAATCCCAACAATTGCTACAAGTGAAGGAGGTAATTCAAGCAATTACAACATGTCTAGATGGCAATCTTAGCCATTATAGCACGTTTGGAAGGCAATCTCATCAATTACAGCAGCACGTTCGAAGGCAATCCCACTAATTGCAACACATTTTTGGATGGCAATTAAAGCAATTGTAGCATGGCCAAAATCCCTGCAATTGCAACAAGCCAAGAAGGTAATTCAAGCAATAGTAGCGCGTCTAGCATGCACTCCCAGCAATTACATTAACTTTGGTAGGTAATCCCAACAACAATATAACACGTCCAAAATGCAATGCAATTGCAACACGTCTAGTAGGCAATCCCCTAGCAATTTCAGCATATCCAGTAGGCAAATCAAGCAATTGCAGCATGTGTAGATGGCAATCCCAACAATTGTAGCAAGTCTAGCAGGCAATCCCAGTAGTTGCAGTACGTCTAAAACACAATGTAGACAATTGTAGCACGTCTAGGAGGTGATTCCATGAATTGCAACATGTCTAAAAGGCAATCACATCAATTGCAACAAGTAAAGAAGGTAATTCAAGAAATTGCACCACATTTAGCAAGTAATCCCAACAATTGCATGAAGTTTGAAAGGTAATCCTAACAATTACAGCACATTTAGAAGGCAATGCTTGCAATTGCAATACATCTAGCAAGCAATCTCAACAATTGCATCACATCAAACAGACAATCCCATCAATTACACCATGTCTAGCATGTAAATCATGCAATTGCTGCACGTTTAGATGGCAATCCCAACAATTGTAGCAAGTCCAGTATGCAATCCCAACAATTGCTGCACATCTAGAAGGCAATGCCGGCAGTTTGCAGCACATCCAGAAGGCAATTCCATCAATTGTAGCATGTCCAGAATGCAATCCCAATAATTACATTACGTCCAAAAGGCAATTGAAGCAATTGTAGCACGTCCTGAAGGCATTCCTAGTAATTGCAGCAAGTCAAGAAAGTAATTCAAGCACTTACAGCACATCCAACAAGCAATCCCAACAATTGCACCATGTTTGGTAGGCAATCTTAGGGATTATAGCATGTCCAGAAGGTCCAGAATTGGCACATGCATGCACAGCAATTGCAACAATTGCAACATGTCTAGCAGGCAATCCCAACAATTGCAGCACGTCTAGTAGACAATTAAAGCAATTGCAGCAAGTTTATATGGAAATCCCAATAGTTGTAGCAAGTCTAGTAGGCAATCCTAGTAGCTGTATCATGTCTAAAAGGCAATCCTAGTAATTGCAACAAGTCCAGTAGGCAATCCCAGCAATTACATAACGTCTAGAAGGCAATACCAGCAATTGCAGCATGTACAAAAGGCAATCCCATCAATTGCAGCATGTCCAGAATGCAATCCTAGCAATTGTAGCATGTCCAAAAGGCAATTTAAGCAATTGTTGCATGTCCAGAAAGCAATCCCATCAATTATAGCAAGTCAAGCAGATAATTCCATCAAAAGGCAATCCTAAAAATTACAACACATCTAAAAGGCAATGTCAGCAATTACAGTATGTCCATGACACAATCTAGCAATTACAGCACGTCCAAAAGGCAATTTAAGCAATTGTAGCATGTCTGGAAGGCAATCCCAGCAATTGCAGCAGGTCAAGTAGGTAATTCAAGCAATTGTAGCACATTTTGTTGGCAATCCCAATTGCAGCAAGTCCTGTATGCAATCCCAACAATTGCAGCACATCTTGAAGGCAATGCTGGTAAATGCAGCATGTCTAGAAGGCAATCTCATTAATTGCAGCATGTCCAGAATGCAATCCAAGGAATTACAACACATCCAGAAGGCAATTTAAGCAATTATATCACATCAAGAAGGAAATTCAAGTAATTGTAGCAAGTACCACAAGCAATCCTAGTAATTACAACAAGTCCAACTTGCAATCCTAGCAATTATAGCACTTCCAAAAGGCAATGCCAGCAATTGCAACATGTCCAGTAGGCAATGCCAGCAATTGCAACACATGTCCAGTAGGCAATCCCAGCACTTGTAGCATGTCCAGCTAGCAATCTTAGTAATTGCAGCAAGTTTAACATGAAATTCAAGGAATTGCAGCCCGTTAAGATGGCAATCCCAACAATTGCAAAAGGTCAAGTAGGAATCTTAGCCATTGCAACATGTATAAAAGGCAATGCTAGGAATTGTAGCATATCCTAAAGGCAATTTGAACAATCGCAGCAAGTCCACTAGGCCATCTAGGAAATTATAGCATCTCTAGAAGGCAATGCTGGCAATTGCTACATGTCAAGAAGGCAATCCCTTCAATTGCAACATGTCTAGAATGCAATCCTAGCAATTGCAGCACGTCCGGAAGGCAATTTAAGCAATTGTAGCTTGTCTATAAGGCAATCCCATCAATTGTAACATGTCAAGAATCCCAGCAATTGCAGCACTTTTGGAAGGCAAATAAAGCAATTGTAGCACGTCCAAAAGGCAATCCCAACAATTGCAACAAGTCCTGCAAGCAATCCTAGCAATTGTAGCAAGTTTAGATGGCAATCCCAATTATTGCAGCCAGTCCACCAGGCAATCACAGCAATTGTACCATATCTAAAAGGCAAATGTTGACAATTGTAGCACTTCCTGAAGGCAATCCCATCAATTGCAACATGTCTATAACACAATTCTAGCATTTACAGCACGTCCTGTAGGGAATTTAAGTATTTGTAGCATGTGGAAAAGGCAATCCTAACAGTTGTAGCAAGTCAAGAATCTAATTCAAGAAATTGCAACAAGTAAGCAGGAAATCCTTGCAATTATAGCATGTCCAGAAGGCAATGCCAGCAATTGGATCAAGTCCAGTAGGTAATCCTATCAATTGTAGCATGTTTAGAAGAACGCAATCCCAACAATTGCAGCCCATCCGGAAGGCAATTTAAACAATTGGAGCATGTCCACAAGGCAATCCCAGCAATTGCAGCAAGTCAAGAAGGTAATTCATGAAATTGCAGCACATCCCGCAAGTAATCAAAGTAATTGTAGCAAGTCTGGTTGGCAATCCCAGCAATTACAGCACTTCCAGAAGGCAATGCCAGCAATTGCAGCATGTCCATTTGGCAATCCCAACAATTGTAGCACATCCAGCAAGTAATCACAACAATTGCAATATGTCCAGTAGGAACATCAAACTATTGTACCAAGATTAGACGGCAATCCTAACAATTGCAGCAAGTCACGATGTCAATTCAAGCAATTGCAAGATGTTCAGCAAGCAATCCCAGCAATTGCAGCAACTCCAGTAGGTAATCCTAGTAATTGCAGCACGTCTAGATGGCAATGACAGCAATTGCAGCAACATCCAATAGGTAATCCCAGCTATTGTAGCATGTCCAGCAAGCAATCGCAGCATTTGCAGCTAGTCCAGCTGGCAATTCAAGCAATTACTGCACCTCTAGAAGGCCATGCAATCCCAACAATTGCAGCAGGTCAAGAAGGCCATGCCAGCAATTGCAGCAAGTCCAGTAAGCAATCCCAGGAATTGCAGCACATCTAGCAGGCAATCCTAACAATTGCAGCAACTCAAGTAGGCAATTCAAGCAATTGCAGCACATCTATATGGCAATCCTAACAATTGCAGTATCAAGAACACATTCCCATCAGTTGTAGCTTGTCCAGTAGGCAATCCTATCAATTACAAGCAATTGCAGCACGTCTAGATGGCACTCCCAACCATTGCAGCAGGTCTAGAAGGCAATGCCGATAATTGCAGCACATTTAGATGGCATTCCCAGCCATTGCAGTAGGTCTAGAAGGCAATGCCGGTAATTGCAGCAAGTCTAGAAGGCAATCCCATCATTTGCAGCATGTCCAGAAGGCAATCCCAGCAATTATAGCAGATCCGGAACACAATTAAAGCAATTGTAGCAAGTCCAGTAAGCAATCCCAGCAATTGCACCACGTCCAGCAAACAATCACAGAAATTGCAGCAAGTCCAGAAAGTAATCCCAACAATTATAGCACATCTAGAAGGCATTGCCTGTAATTGTAGCACATCCAGCAAGCAATCCTAACAATTGTAGCACGTCTATCAGGCAATCCCAGCAATTGCAGCATGTTTAGTAGGCAATTCAAGTAATTGCAGAACATTTAGATGGCAACTCAATAGTTGCAGCAAGTCCAGCAAGCAATCCCAGCAGTTGCAGCACTTCAAGAAGGCAATGCTGGTAATTGAAGCACATCCAGCAGTCAATCATATGAAATGCAACATGTCCAAAAGGAAATCCAAGCAATTGCACCACATCCAGAAGGCAATCCTAGCAATTGCAGCACGTCCAGCAAGCAATCCCAGCAATTGTAGCATGTTTTAACAGGCAATCCTAGCAATTACAACATGTCAAGAAGGCAATGCTTGCAATTGTAGCACGTCCAACAACCAATTCTAACAATTGCAACACGTCCAACAGGTAATCCCAGCAATTGCAGCAAGTCCAGCAGGCAATCCTAGCAATTACAGCACATTTAGAAGGCAATGCCGACATATGCAGCGTGTCCAGAAGGCAATCCCATTTGTTGCATCAAGTTTAGATGGTAATCCCAACAATTGTAGCAAGTCCATTAGGTAATCCCATTAATTGCAGCATGTCTAGAAGGCAATGCCGGCAATTGCAGCACGTCCTGAAGGGAAATCCCATCAATTGCAGCATGTCCAGAATGCAATTCCAGCATTTGCAGGATGTACGAACGACAATTTAAGCTTTTCTAGCATGTGTAGAAGGCAATCCAGTAATTGTAGCAAGTCCGCAGACAATCTTAGCAATTTCAACACATCCAGAAGGCAATGACAACAATTGCATCAAGTCCAATAGGCAATCCGGTCAATTGCAGCATGTACAGAATGCAATTACAGTAATTGCAGCACATCCAGAAGGCAATATAAGTATTTGTAGCATGTCCAGCAAGCAATTCCAGCAATTGCAGCAACTCCAACAGGCAGTCCTAGTAATTGCAGCATGTCTTGAAGTCAATGATAGCAATTGCAGCACATCCAGTAGGCCATCCCAGCTTTTGCAGCATGTTCAGCAAGCAATTTCAGCAAGTCCAGCTGGTAATTCAAGCAATTGCAGCACCTCTAGATGGCAATCCCCACCAATTGCATTAGGTCTAGAAGGTAATGCTAGCAATTGCAGCACGTCTAGCAAGCAATCCCAGGAATAGCAGCATGTCCAGCAGGCAATCCCAACAATTGCAGCAAGTCTAGCAGGCAATTCAAGCAATTGCAGCCATCTAGATGGCAATCCCATAATGCAATCCCATCAGTTACAGCATATCTAGTCGGCAATCCCATCAATTGCAACAAGTCCAACAGGTAATTCAAGCAATTGCAGTAGGTCTAGATGGCACTCCTAACCATTAAAGCACTTTTAGAACGCAATGTCTGCATTTGGAGCACAATAAGAAGGCAATCCCATCATTTGCACCATGTCCAGAATGTAATCCCAGCAATTGTAGCACGTCTGGATGGAAATTAAAGCAATTGTAGCACATCCAGAAGGCAATCACAGCAATTGTAGCAAGTCAAGAAGGGAATTCAAGCAATTGTAGCATGTCCAGCAAGCAATCCCAGCAATTGCAGCAAGTCTTGTAGGTAATCCCAACAATTATAAAATGTCTAGAAGGCAATGCCTACAATTGCAGCACATCTAGCAAGGAATCCTAACAATTGTAGAATGTCTTGCAAGCAATCCCAGCAATTGCAACAGGTGCAGCACGCAATTCAAGCAATTGTAAGACATTTAGATGGCAATCCCAACAGTTGCAGCACGTCTAGAAGGCAATCCCATGAATTGCGACATGTCCAAAAGGCAATCCAAGCAATTGCACCATGTCTGGAAGGCAATTAACGCAATTGTAGCATGTCTAGAAGGCAAAGCAATTACAGCAATTCAAGAAGGTAATTTAGGCAATTGCCGCACGTCCAACAAGTAATCCCAACAATTGCAACAAGTCCAGCAGGCAATCCCAGCAATTGCAGCAAGTCTAGCTTGCAATTCAATTCATGCAATTGCAGCATGTTTTGATGGCAATCCCAACAATTGCAGCAAGTCCAGCAGGCAATTCATGCAATTGCAACTTGTTTAGATGGTAATGCCAATAATTGCAACAAGTCCAGCAGGCAATCCCAGCAATTACAGTCTCTAGAAGACAATGTCAGCAATTGTAGCATGTCCAGACCGCAATCCCGACAATTACAGCACTTCCGGAAGGCAATTTAAGAAATTGTAGCACATCCAGAAGGCAACCTCAACAATTGTATCAAGTCAAGTAGGTAATTCAAGCAATTGCAACACATTTAGATGGCAATTCCAACAATTGCAGCAAGTCCAGTAGGCAACCTCTACAATTGCAACACATCTAGAAAACAAGGCCGGAAAATGTAGCACATCCAAAAGGCAATGCTGGCAAATGTAGGGTATCCAGTGGGCAATTCCGTCAATTGCAGCATGTTCAGAACACAATCCTAGCAATTGTAGCACGTTGAGTTGGCAATCCCATGAATTGCAACAAGTTCAGCAGGCAGTTCTAGCAATTACAGCACATCCAGAAGGCAATCCCATCAATTGTAACATGTCCAGATTGCAATCCCAACGATTGCAACACGTCTGCAAGGCAATTAAAGCAATTGTAGCACGTCCAAAAGGCAATCCCAACATTTGCAGCAAGTCCAACAGGCAATCCTAGCAATTATAGCATGTCTAGAAGGCTATGCCGATAATCATAGCACATCCAGAAGGCGATCCCATCAATTGCAACATGTCCAATTGCAGCATGTCTGGAAGGCAATTTAAGCAATTGTATCATGTCCAGAAGGTAATCAATTGCAGCAAGTCAAGTAGATAATGCAGCAATTCAAGTTTAGATAATCGCAGCAATTGCAGCATGTTTAGATGCAATCGCACCAATTGTAGCAAGTTCAGCAAGCAATCCTAGAAATTGCAGCATGTCTAGAAGGTAATGTTGGCAAATGTAGCACGTCCAGAAGGCAATCCCATTAATTGCAGCAAGTCCAAAACGCAATTCCAACTATTGCAAAACGTCCCAAAGGCAATTGAAGCAATTGCATAATGTCCAGAAGGCAATCCCAACAATTGCAGCAAGTCTAGTAGGCAATTCAAGCAATTGTAGCAAGTGTAGATGGTAATCCCAATAGTTGTAGCAAGTCTAGTAGGCAATCCTAATAGTTGCACCATGTCTAGAAGGCAATCCCAGGAATTGCAACATGTCCAAACGGTAATCCCAGCAATTGTACCTCACCAAAAAGGCAATTAAAGCAATTGTAGCACGTCCAAAAGGACATCCTACGAATTGTAATAGGTCAAGAAGGTAATTCAAGCAATTGCAGCACATCTAGAAAGCAATCCCAGCAATTGCATCAAGTTCGATAGGCAATCCCAACAATTACAGCACGTCTAGAAGGCAATGCCTGCAATTGCAGCATGTCTAGTTGGCAATCCCAGCAATTCCATCAAGTCTAGCATACAATTCATGGAATTGCACCATGTGTTGGAGGCAATCCCAACAATTGCAACAAGTCCAGTAGGTAATTCATGCAATTGCAGTATGTTTAGATGGCAATCCCAACAATTGCAGCAAGTCCAGTAGGCAATCCTTTACAGCATGTCCAGGAGGCAATGTCAATAGTTACAGCATGTCCAGAACACAATCCCATCAATTAAAGCATGTTCAAAAAACAATTTAAAATATTGTAGCACATCCAAAAGGCAATCCCAGCAACAGTAGTATGTCAAGTAGGTAATGCAAGCAATTGCAACACATTTAGTTGGCAATCCCAACAATTGCAGGATGTCTAGCAGGCAATCCTAACTATTGCAGCACATCTAGAAGGCAATGCCAATAAATGCAAAACATCCAAAAGGCAATCCCATCAATTGGAGCATGTTTAAAAGGCAATCCACGAGATTTCAGTAGGCCCGGAAGGCAATTTAAGCAATTTTAGCTAGTCAAGAAGGTAATTCAAGTAATTGCAACAAGTCCTACAAGCAATCCCATCAATTGCACAAGTTCGACATGCAATCCTAGCAATTACAGCACTTCTAGAAGGCAATGCCAACAATTGCAACATGCCCAGTAGGCAATCCCAGCAATTACAGCATGTCTAGGAGACAATCGCAATAATTGCAGCAAGTCCAGCATGGAATTCAAGGAATTGCAGCACATCAAAAGGGCAGTCCCAATAGTTACAAAAGGTCCAATTAGTAACCTCAACCATTGTAGCATGTCTGGAAGGCAATGTCGGGAATTGCAGCACATCTTGAAGGCAATCCCAACAATTGCAGCAAGTCCAGCATTCAATCTCGGCAATTGCATAATGTCTCAAAGGCAATGCTAGCAATTGCAACAAGTCCAGTAGGCAATGCTAGCAATTGCAACAAGTCCAGTAGGCAATCCCAGCAATTACATAACGTCTAGAAGGCAATGCCAGCAATTACAGCATGTTCAAAAGGCAATCCCATCAATTGCAGCATGTCCAGAATGCAATCCTAGCAATTGTAGTATGTCCAGAAGGAAATTTAAGCAATTGTTGCATGTCCAAAAGGCAATCCCATCAATTATAGCAAGTCAAATAGATAATTCAAGCAATTATAGCACATCTAGTAGGCAATCGCAATAATTACAGCAAGTCTAACATGAAATTAAAGGAATTGCAGCATGTCAAGGTGGCAATCACAACAATTGCAAAAGGTTCAGTAGGCAATGTCAACCATTGCAGCACATTTAGAAGGCAATGTCAAGAATTGCAGCATGTCGAGAAGGCAATCTTAACAATTGCAGCAAGTCTAACAGGCAATCTAGAAATTGTAGCACATCTAGAAGTCATTGTCAGTAATTGCAACACATCCAAAAGGCAATCCTATCAATTGCAACATGTCTAAAATGCAATCATAGCAATTGTAACATGTACGGAAGGCAATTTAAGCATGTCCAAAAGGCAATCATAGCAATTATAGAAAGTCAAGTAGGTAATTCAAGTAATTGTAGCACGTTGAGATGACAATCCTACAAATTATAGCAAGTTCAGCAAGCAATCTTAGGAATTGCAACACGTCTAAAAGGCAGTCCCAACAATTGTAGTACATCCAGAAGGCAATTTAAGTAATTGTAGCATGTACAGAAGGCAATCCCATCAATTGCAGCATGTCTAGCACACAACCCAACGATTGCAACATGTCCAAAAGGCAATTAAAGCAATTAGAGGACGTCCAAAAGGCAATTCCAACAATTGTAGCAAGTCAACAAGGTAATTCAAGCATTTGCAGTATGTCCAGCAAGCAATCCCTACAATTGCATCAAGTCCAATAGGCAATCCCAACAATTACAGCATGTCTAAAAGGCAATGCTTGCAATTGTAACATGTTTGGCAAGCAATCCTAGCAATTGCAGCGAGTCTAGCATGCAATTCATGGAATTGTAGATGTTTAGATGGTAATCCCAACAATTGCAACAAGTCCAGTAGGCAATCCTAGAAATTATAGCACATCTAGAAGGCAATGCCGACAATTATAGCATGTCCATAACGCAATCCTAGCAATTACAGGACGTCTAGAAGACAATTTAAGCAATTATAACTTGTCCAGAAGGCAA
Organism: Ceriops zippeliana; assembly: GCA_037897445.1. Classification (NCBI taxonomy): domain Eukaryota; kingdom Viridiplantae; phylum Streptophyta; class Magnoliopsida; order Malpighiales; family Rhizophoraceae; genus Ceriops; species Ceriops zippeliana. Next base: position 18,580 of record JBAPLH010000161.1, read on the forward strand.
TCCCAACAATTGCAGTAGATCAAGCAGGTACTTCAAGCAATTGCAGCACATTTAGATTGTAATCCCAACAATTGTAGCACATCTAGAAGGCAATCCCATTAATTGTACCATGTCCATAATGCAACCCAAGGAATTGTAGCACGTTCGGATGGCAATTTAAGCAGTTGTAGCACATCAAGAAGGAAATTCAAGTATTTGAGGCAAGTACCATAAGCAATCCCCAATAATTACAGCATGTCCGACATGCAATCCTAACAATTACAACACTTCCAAAAGGCAAAGCCAGCAATTGCAACATGTCCAATAGGCAATCCTAGCAATTATATCACATCAAGTAGGGAATTGCAATAACTACAGCAAGTCCAACATGAAATTCAAGGAATTGTAGCATGTCAAGATAGCAATCCCAACAATTGCAAAAGGCCCAGCAAGTAATCTCACCCATTGTAGCACATCTAGAAAGCAATGCTGGGAAGTGCAACACATCCTGAAGTCAATCCCAACATTTGCAGCAAGTCCAGTAGTTATTTCCACTAAATGCATAACATCTAGAAGGCGATGTCGACAATTGCAGCATGTGTAATGCAATCCCATCAATTGTAGCATGTCCAAAACGTAATCCTAGCAATTGTAGGACATCCAAAAGGCAATTTAAGCAATTATAGCATGTCCAAAAGGCAATTTAAGCAATTGAAGCATGTCCAGAAGGCAATCCAGTAATTACAACAAGTCAAGCAGGTAGTTCAAGCAATTGCGGCATGTCTAGCAGGCAATCATAGTAATTGCAGCACATCTAGCATGAAATGAAAGGAATTGCAGCATGTCAAAATGCAATCCCAACAATTGTAAAAGGTCCAGTAGGCAATCTCAACCATTGCAGCACATCTAGAAGGCAATGCCGGGAATTCTAGCAAGTCCAGAATGCAGCCCCAACAATTGCAGCAAGTCCAATAGGCAATCCCAACAATTGTAGCACATCTAGAAGACATTACTGGCAATTGCAACAGATCCAAGCAGCAATCCTATCAATTGTAGTATGTCACGTCCAGAAGGCAATTTAAGCAATTGTAACACACCCGAAAGGCAATCCTAGCAATTGTGACATGTTTAGAAGGTAATGTTAGTAAATGCAACATGTCCACAAGGCAATCCTGTTAATTACTGCAACTCCAAAATGCAATCCTAGCAATTGCAGTACATCTAGAAGGCAATTTAACCAATTGTAGCACATCCAGAAGGCAATCACATCATTTGTAGCATGTCAAGAATGCAATCCCAACGATTGCAACAAGTCTGAAAGGAAATTAAAGCAATTAGAGCACATCCAAATGGCAATCCTAACAATTACAGCAAGTCAAGAAGGTAATACAAACAATTGCAGCACATTCGGCAAGCAATCCCAGCAATTACAATATGTCTAAAAGGCAATGCTTGCAATTGCAGCATGTCCAACAAGCAATCCTAGCAATTGCAGCAAGTCTAGCATTCAATTCATGGAATTACAGCACATTTAGATGGTAATCCCAAGAATTCAACAAGTCCAGCCAGCAATTCATGCAATTGTAGCAAGTCCAGTAGGCAATCGCAGAAAATTACAGCACGTCTATAAGGCAGTGCCGACACTTACAACATGTCCAAAACACAATCCTAGCAATTATAGCACGTTCAGAAGACAATTTAAGCAATTGTAGCACGTCTAGAAGGCAATCCCAACAATTGCAGTAGGTCAAGTAGGTGATTCAAGCAATGGCTACACATTTAGATGGGAATCGTAACAATTGCAACAAGACCTGTAGGCAATCCCAACAATGGTAGTACATCTAGAAGGGAATGCCGGCAAATGCAGCATGTCCAAATGGCCATCCCAGTAATTGCAACATGTCCAAAACACAATCCAAGGAATTGCAGCACATCCAGAAGGAAATTTAAGCAAATGTAACATATCTAGAAGGAAATTCAAGTAATTGCAGTAAGTCCCAAAAGTAATCCCAACAATTACAATAAATCCAGCATACAATGCCAACAATTATAGCATTTCCAGAAAGTAATGCCAACAATTGCAACACATCTAGTAGGCAATCCTAGTAATTGTAGCATGTTCAGTAGGCAATCTTAGTAATTGCAGCAAGTCCAGCATGAAATTCAAGGAATTGCAGCACATCAAGATGGCAATCCCAACAATTGCAAAAGGTCAACTAGGGCAATCTCAGCCATTGCAGCATGTATAGAAGGCAATACCAGGAATTGTAGCACATCTTAAAGGCAATCCGAACAATTGTAGCACGTCCAACAAGCCATCCTGGAAATTGTAGCACGTCTAGAAGGCAATGTCGGCAATTGCTACATGTCAAAAAGGCAATCACTTTAATTGCAGCATGTCCAGATCGCAATCCTTGCAATTGCAACATGTTTAGAAGGTAATCTAAGATATTGTAGCATGTCCAAAAGGCAATCCCAGTGATTGTAGTAAGTCAAGTAGGTAATTCAAGCAACTGCAGCAAGTCCAGCAGGCAATCACAATAATTGCAACAAGTCCAGCATGTAATTCAAAGAATTGAATCACATCAAGATGGCAATTGCAACAATTGCAAAAGGTCCAGTAAGCAATACCAGCCATTGCAGCATGTCTAGAAGGTAATTCTATTAATTGTAAAATGTCAAGTAGGCAATCCCAGCAATTGCAGCATGTCCGGAAGGCAATTAAAGTAGTTGTAGCAAGTCCAGAAGGCAATTCCAGTAATTACAGCAAGTCAAGTAGGTAATTCAAGCAATTGCAACATGTTTAGTAAGCAATCGCAGTAATTGCAACAAGTCCAGCTTGAAGTTAAAGGAATTGCAGTAAGTCAAGATGCAATCCCAACAATTGCAAAGGTCCAGTAGGCAATCTCAGCCATTGCAACATGACTAGAAGGCAATGCCGGGAATTGTAGCACATCTAGAAGGCAATCCCAACAATTGCAGCAAGTCCAGTAGGCAATCCCAGCAATTGCAGCACATCTAAAAGACATTGCTAACAATTGCAACACATCTAGAAGGCAATCCCATCAATTGAAACTTGTCCAGAACACAATCCTAGCAATGACAGCACGTTCGGAAAGCAATTTAAGCAATTGTAACACTTCCAAAGGGCAATCCTAGCAAAAAGACAAGTAGGTAATTCAAGTGATTACAACATGTTGAGATGGCAATCCCACAAATTGCAGCAAGTTTAGCAAGTAATCCTAGAAATTGCAACACGTCTAGAAGGTAATGTTGGCAAATGCAGCATGTCCAGAAGGCAATTTAAGAAATTGTAGCACGTCCAGAAGAGCATCCCATCAATTGTAGCATGTCCATAATACAATCCCAAAAATTGCAACACATATGGAAGTCAATTAAAGCAATTGGAGCACATCCAAAAGGTGATCATAATAATTGCAGTAAGTCAAGAAGGTAATTCAAGCAATTGTAGCACGTCCAGCAAGCAATCCCAATAATTGCATCAAGTCTGACGGGCAATCCTAGCAATTACAATATGTCCAGAAGGCAATGCTTGCAATTGTAGCATGTCCGGCTAGCAATCCCATCAATTGCAATACAATTCATGGAATTGTAACACATTTAGATGGCAATCCTAACAATTACAAGGAGTCCAGCAGGCAATTCATGCAATTGTAACATGTTTAGATGGCAATCCCAACAATTGTAGCAAATCCAGCAAACAATCCTAGAAATTACAGCACATCTAGAAGGCAATGTCGGCAATTATAGTATGTCCATAACACAATCCTAGCAATTACAGCACGTCCAAAAGACAATTTAAGCAATTGTAGCACGTCCGGAAGGCAATCACAGCAATTGTAGCAGGTCAAGTAGGTAATTCTAGCAATTGTAGCACATTTTGTTGCCAATCCCAATTGCAGCAGGTCCTGTACGCAATCCCAACAATTGCAGCACATCTTGAAGGCAATGCTGGCAAATGCAAGGTGTCTAGAAGGCAATCTCATTAATTACAGCATGTCCAGAATGCAATCTAGGAATTGCAGCACATCCAGAGGGCAATTTAAGCAATTGAATCACATCTGGAAGGAAATTCAAGTAATTGTAGCAAGTACCACAAGCAATCCCAGCAAGTCCAACATGCAATCCCAGCAATTATAGCACATCCAACAGGCAATGCCGGCAATTACAACATGTCCAGTAGGCAATGCTGGCAATTGCAACACGTCTAGTAGGTAATCCTAGTAACTGTAGCACGTCCAGCAGGCAATCTTAGTAATTGCAGCGAGTCCAGCATGAAATTCAAGGAATTGCAACCCGTTAAGATGGCAATCCCAACAATTGCAAAAGGTCAAGTAGGCAATCTCAGCCATTGCAACATGTATAAAAGGCAATACCAGGAATTGTAGCATGTTCTAAAGGCAATCTGAACAATTGCAGCAAGTCCAGTAGGCATTCTTGGAAATTACAGCACGTCTAGAAGGCAATGCTGACAATTGTTACATGTCAAGAAGGCAATCCCTTCAATTGCAACATGTCTAGAATGCAATCCTAGTAATTGCAGCACCTCTGGAAGGCAATTTAAGCAATTGTAGCTTGTCTATAAGGCAATCCCATCAATTGCAACATGTCAAGAAGGCAATCCCAGCAACTGCAGCACTTTTGGAAGGCAAATAAAGCAATTGTAGCACGTCCAAAAGGCAATCCCAACAATTGTAGCAACTCCTGCAAGCAATCCTAGCAATTGTAGCAAGTTTAGATGGCAATCCCAATTATTGCAGCCGGTCCATCAGCTAATCACAGCAATTGTACCATATCTAAAAGGCAATGCTGACAATTGTAGCACGTCTTGAAGGTAATCCCATCAATTGCATCATGTTTAGAACACAATTCTAGCATTTAAAGTACGTCCTAAAGGCAATTTAAGTATTTGTAGCACGTGCAAAAGGCAATCCTAGTAGTTGCAACAAGTCAAGAATGTAATTCAAGAAATTGCAACAAGTATAGCAGGAAATCCGAGGAATTATAACATGTCCAGAAGGCAATGCCAGCAATTGGATGAAGTCCAATTGGTAATCCTATCAATTACACCATGTTCAGAATGCAATCCCAGCAATTGCAGCCCATCTGGAAGGCAATTTAAACAATTGTAGCATGTCCACAAGGCAATCCCAGAAATTGCAGCAAGTCAAGAAGGTAATTCATGAAATTGCAGCACATCCCGCAAGCAATCCTAGTAATTGTAGCAAGTCCGGTAGGCAATCCCAGCAATTATAGCACTTCCAGAAGGCAATGCCAGCAATTGCAGCATGTCCAGTTGGCAATCCCAACAATTGTAGCACGTCCAACAAGTAATCGCAACAATTGTAGCATGTCCAGCAGGAACTTCAAACTATTGTAGCAAGATTAGATGGCAATCCTAACAATTGCAGCAAGTCAAGATGGCAATTCAAGCAATTGCAAGACGTTCAGCAAGCAATCCCAGCAATTGCAGCAACTCCAGTAGGTAATCCTAGTAATTGCAGCACATCTAGAAGGCAATGATAGCAATTGTAGCACATCCAATAGGTAATCCCAGTTATTGTCGCATGTCCAGCAAGCAATTGCAGCATTTGCAGCTAGTCCAGCTGGCAATTCGTGCAATTACTACACCTCGAGATTGCAATCCCAACAATTGCAGCAGGTTGGGATGGCCATGCCAGCAATTGCAGCACATCTAGTAAGCAATCCCAGGAATTACAGCATGTCTAGCAGGCAATCCTAGCAATTGCAGTAACTCCAGTACGCAATTCAAGCAATTGCAGCACATCTAAATGGCAATCCCAACAATTGCAGCACGTCAAGAACACAATCCCATCGGTTGCAGCTTGTCCAGTAGGCAATCCCATCAATTCCAGCTAGTCTAGCAAGTAAATCAAGCAATTGCAGCATGTCTAGATGGCACTCCCAACCATTGCAGCAGGTCTAGAAGGCAATGCCGATAATTGCAGCACGTTTAGATGGCACTCCCAGCCATTGCAGTAGGTCTAGAAGGCAATGCTGGTAATTGCAGCACGTCTAGAAGGCAATCCCATCATTTGTAGCATGTCCAGAAGGCAATCCCAGCAATTGCAGCAGATCTGGAACACAATTAAAGCAATTGTAACACATCCAAAAGGCAATCCTAGCAATTACTGCTAGTCAAGAAGGTAATTCAAGTAGTTGCACCATGTCCAGCAAAAACAATCACAGAAATTACAGCAAGTCCAGAAGGTAATCCCAACAATTATAGCACGTCTAGAAGGCATTGCCTGTAATTGTAGCACATCCAGCAGGCAATCCCAACAATTGTAGCATGTCTATCAGGCAATCCCAGCAATTGCAGCATGTCTAGCAGGCAATTCAAGTAATTGCAGAACATTTAGATGGCAACCTCAACAGTTGCAGCAAGTCTAGCAAGCAATCCCAGCAGTTGCAGCAATTCAAGAAGGCAATGCTAGTAATTGAAGCGCATCCAGCAGGCAATCATATGAAATGCACCATGTCCAAAAGGCAATCCAAGCACATGCACCACATCCGGAAGGCAATCCTAGCAATTGCAGCAATTGAAGAAGGTAATTTAGGTAATTGCAGTACGTCCAGCAAGCACTCCCAGCAATTGTAGCATGATTGACAGGCAATCCTAGCAATTACAACATGTCAAGAAGGCAATACTTGCAATTGTAGCACGTCCAACAACCAATCCTAACAATTGCAACACGTCCAATAGGTAATCCCAGAAATTGCAGCAAGTCCGACAGGCAATTCATGCAATTGCGCACGTTTAGAAGACAATTTCAACAATTGTAGCAAGTCCAGCAGGCAATCCCAGCAATTACAGCACATTTAGAAGGCAATGCCGACTTATGTAGCGTGTCCAGAAGGCAATCCCATCAGTTGCATCAAGTTTAGATGGCAATCCCAACAATTGTAGCAAGTCCATTAGGTAGTCCCATTAATTGCAGCATGTCTAGAAGGCAATGCCGGCAATTGCAGCACGTCCTGAAGGGAATCCCATCAATTGCAGCATGTCTAGAATGCAATTCCAGCATTTGCAGCAGCATGTACGAACGACAATTTAAGCTTTTGTAGCACATGTAGAAGGCAATCCCAGCAATTGTAGCAAGTCCAACAGACAATCTTAGCAATTTCAACACATCCAGAAGGCAATGACAACAATTGCATCAAGTCCAATAGGCAATCCGGTCAATTGCAGCATGTACAGAATGCAATCACAGCAATTGCAGTACATCTAGAAGGCAATATAAGTATTTGTAGCACGTCCAGCAAGCAATTCCAGCAATTGCAGCAACTCCAGCAGCAGTCCCTGTAATTCCAGCATGTCTTGAAAGCAATGACAGCAATTGCAGCACATCCAGTAGGCCATCCCAGCTTTTGTAGCATGTTCAACAGGCAATTTCAGCAAGTCCAGCTGGTAATTCAAGCAATTGCAACACCTCTAGATGGCAATCCCACCAATTGCAGCAGGTTTAGAAGGCAATGCCAGCAATTGCAGCACGTCCAGCAAGCAATCCCAGGAATAGCAGCACGTCTAGCAGGCAATCCCAACAATTGCAACAAGTCCAGCAGGCAATTCAAGCAATTGCAGCCATCTAGATGGCAATCCCATAATGCAATCCCATCAGTTGCAGCATATCTAGTCGGCAATCCCATCAATTGCAACAAGTCCAACAGGATTCAAGCAATTGCAGTAGGTCTAGATGGCACTTCTAACCATTAAAGCACTTTTTGAACACAATGTCCACATTTGGAGCACATCCAGAAGGCAATCCCACCATTTGCACCATGTCCAGAATGCAATCCCAGCAATTGTAGCACATCTGGATGGAAATTAAAGCAATTGTAGCACGTCCAGAAGGCAATCACAGCAATTGTAGCAAGTCAAGAAGGGAATTCAGGCAATTGTAACATGTCCAGAACGCATCTGGAGGGCAATGTAGGCAAATGTAGCACATCCAGAGGGCAATTCCATCAATTGCAGCATGTCCAGAACGCAATCCCAGCAATTGTAGCACATCCACACGGTAATTTAAGCAATTGTAGCACGTCCAGAAGGCAATCCCAGCAATTGTAGCAAGGTAAGAAGTAATTCAACAAATTGCAGCACGTCTAGCAAGCAATCCCTGCAATTGCAGTATGACTGATAGGTAATCCCAACAATTATAGCACGTCTAGAAAGCAATGCTTGCAATTGCAGCACCTCTAGCAAGCAATTTTAACAATTGCAACATGTCTAGCAGGCAATTCCAACAATTGCAGCATGCTCAGCAAGTAATTCAAGCTATTGCAGCATGTTTAGATGGCAATTCGAATAGTTGCATCAAGTCTAGTAGGCAATCCTAGCAGTTCCAGCATGTCTACAAGGTAATGTTAGTAATTGCAACATGACTAGTAGGCAATCCCATGAATTACAACATGTCCAAAAGGTAATCCAAGCAATTGCACCACGTCCGACTGCCAATTAAAGCAATTGTGGCACGTATAGAAGGCAATCCGATCAATTGCAGCAATTTAGGGAGGTAATTCAGGCAATTGTAGCACGTCCAACATTACATCAGTAAGGCAATCCCAACAATTGCAGCACATCAATAAGGCAATCCCAGCTATTACAGTAGGTCCAACAAGCAATGCTAATAATTGCAGCATGTCCAAAAGACATTCTTGGCAATTACAGCACGTCCAATAGGTAATCCCAACAATTGCAGCAAGTCTAGGAGGCAATCCCAGCAATTGCAACAAATCCAAAAGCCAATCCTACCAATTGTAGCACATCCAACAGGAAATCCCAGAAGGCAATCTAGGCAATGGTAACAAGTTCAGTAGGCAATCCCACCATTTGCAACACATCCCAAAGGCAATGCCAGCAATTACAGTAGGTTTAACAGGCAATGATAACAATTGCAGCACATCCAGAAGGCAATCCTAGCAATTACAACACGTCTAGTAGGCAATCCCTACAATTGCAGCAAGTTTAGAAGGCAATCCCAGCAATTGTAACACTTCCAAAATGCAATCCCAACAATTAAAGCTCATACAGAAGGCAATCAGCAATCATAGCACATCCAACATGCAATCACATAAGGCAATCCCAGCAATTGCATCAAGTCCATTAGGTAATCCTAGCAATTGCAATAAGTCCAGAAGAAAATCCCAGTAACTGCATTAAGTCCATCAGACAATCCTAGCAATTGCAGCATGTCCAGAAGTCAATCCTAGTAATTGCTGCACATCTAAAAGAAAATCCCAGCAATTGTAACACATCTAGCAAGAAATTCCAGTAATTGCAACAAGTCTAGTAGGCAATCCAAGCAATTGTTGCAACACATCCATGAGGTAATCCTAGCAATTGTAGCTTGTCCAGCAGGTAATATAGGCAATCCCAACAATTGCAGCAAGTCTAGTAGGCAATTCCAGCAATATTAGCACATCCAGAAGGCAATCCTAGCATTTGCAGCACACCCAAAAGGCAATCTTAGCAATTACAGCATGTCCAGTAGGCAATCCTGACAATTGCAACAAGTTTATGAGGCAATCCCAACAATTGCAGCACGTCTAGAAGACAATCCTTCCAATTGCACCATATCCAACAAGAAATCCCAAAAGGTAATCCTAACAATTCTAGCAAGTCTAGTAGGCAATCCTAGCAATTGCAGCACATCCAAAAGGCAATCCTAGCAATTGCAGCACGTCTAGAAGGCAATCCCACCAATTTCAGCATCTCTAAAAGGCAATCACTGCAATTACAGTAGGTCCATTGAGCAAACCCCACAATTGCATCAAATCGATTGGGAAATCCTAACAATTGCAACATGTCCATAAGGAAATCCCAACAATTGTAACTCATCCAGCAAGAAATCCTAGTAATTGCAACAAGTCTAGCAGGCAATCCAAACAATTGTAACAAGCCCAACAAGTAATCCCAGCAATTGCAACACGTCCATAAGGTAATCCTAGCAATTGCAGCTCGTCTAGCAGGTGATGCAGGCAATCCCAGCATTTGCAGCAAGTCTAGTAGGCAATCCTTGCAATATTAGCACATCCAGAAGGCAATCCTAGCATTTGCAGCACGTCCAGAAGGCAATCCTAGTAATTGCAGCACATCCAGTAGTCAATCCCAGCAATTGTAGCAAGTTTAGGAGGCAATTCCAACAATTGGACCACGTCCAAAAGCCAATCCTACCAATTGTAGCACATCCAACAAGAAATCCCAAAAGGCAATCCCGACAATTGTAACAAGCCCAATAGGCAATCCCAGCAATTGCAGCATGTCTAGAAGGCAATCCCAACAATTGCAGCATGTCCAAAAGCCAATCATACCAATTACAACACATCCATCAAGAAATCCAAGAAGGCAATCCCGACAATTGTAGCAAGTCCAATAGGCAATATTAGAAAATGTAGCACGTCTAAAAGGCAATCCCAATAATTGTAGCATGTCCAGCAAGCAATCCAAGCAATTATAGCATGTCTAAAGGTCAATCTTAGTAATTGCAGTATATTCAACAGGTAATGCTAGCAATTACAGCATGTCCAGAAGGCAATCCTAGCAATTGCAACACATCTAGAGGGCAATCCCACCAATTTCAATATCTCTAAAATGCAATTACAACAATTACAATAGGTCCAGCAAGCAAACCCCGTAATTGCATCAAGTCCATCAGGCAATCTCAACAATTGTAGCATGTCCAGATGGCAATCCTTGTAATCGCATCAAGTCCATCAGGCAATCCTAGCAATTGCAACACATCTAGAAGGCAATCCTAGCAATTGCAGCATGTCCAGGAGGTAATCCAGTAATTGCAACACATCCAACAGGAAATCCCCATAATTGCAACATGTCTAGTAGGTAATCCAAGCAATTATAACAAGCCTAATAGGTAATCCTAGAAATTCCAACATGTCCATAAGGTAATCCTAGCAAATACAGCTTGTCCAGCAGGTAATGTATGCCATCCCAACAATTGCAACAAATCCAATTGGCAATCCCAGCGATAGAAGCATGTCTTGAAGGCAATCCCAGCATTTGCAGCATGTCCAATAGTTATGTAGACAATCCTGGTAATTACAAAAAGTCTAGTAGGCAATCCTAGTAATAGTAGAACATGCAAAAGGCAATCCCAAAAATTACAGCACGTGTAGTAGGCAATGCATGCAATCCCAACAATCGAAGCAAGTCCAACAAGCATTCCTAACTATTGCAGCATGTCCAGAAAGCAATCCCAACAATTGCAACAAATCTAGCAGGCAATCTTAGCAATTGTAGCACATTAGTAAGGCAATCCTACCATTTGCAATACGTCCCATAGGCAATCTCAACAATTATAATAGGTCCAACAAGCAATGCTAACAATTGTAGCACATCCAGAAGGCAATCCTTGCAATAACAACATGTCCAGTAGGTAATCCCAGTTTATGCTAATCAGTCTACTTTTGTTGTTAGAAGGACTATTTTTCATGCAATGACCATAAAATTATCTTTTGTGTCTTTCTCAATGACTATATTCATTGTGAAAACAATGCCAACGAACCATCTATAACATGAATTCATTCAAATCTAATAAACAATGGAGTTCTTGATCTTGAATTGCATTTCTTATTGATATTAATTGGTTGAATTCGAAAATAAAGAGTACCTCCTATCATTTCTAGTTATCATGGCTCCTTTTTGGTTGCAAACAGACTTTTTGATAGAGGGATCTTAGAATTAACATTTGTGACTAAACAATTTAGCATATTAATTAAAACAAACAAGTTTAAACAGTATTAAAACTCTAAATCTATTTACTTCTATTGGCCAAAGCAGTCATTCATGTTGGTTTGCATTTGGCATTAATATTAAGTGGTTTAATTCCAAAGTAATGTACTTTCTAATCGCCTTAGGCTAATTAGCCTACTTTTGTTGTTAGAAGGATTATTTTTCATCCAAATACCATAAAATCATCTTTTCTATCTTTCTTAATGACTATATTCATTGTGAAAACAATGCAAATGAACCATGTATAACATGACATCATTCAAATCTAATAAATAATGGAGTCCTTGATCTTGAATTGCATTTCTTTTTTATATTAATTGGTTGATTTCCAAAATAAAGAGTACCTCCTATCATTTCTGGTTATCAAAGCTCCTCTTTTGGTTCCAACCAGACTTTTTGATAGAGGGATCATAGAATTAACATTTGTGCCTAAACAATTTAGGACATCAACTAAAAAAAACCAAGTCTAAACATTATTAAAAATCTAAATCTGATTACTTCCATTGGCCACAGTAGTCATTCGTGTTTGTTTACTTTTGGCATTAATTTTAAGTGGTTTCATTCCTAAATAATGTGACTTTCTTACCACCTTATGCAAATCACTCTACTTTTGTTGTTAGAAGGACTATTTTTCATGCAATAACCATCAAATTATCTTTTGTGTCTTTCTTAATGACTATATTCATTGTGAAAACAATGCAAACGAACCATGTATAACATAACTTCATTAAAATCTAATAAATAACGGAGTCCTTGATCTTGAATTGCATTTCTTATTGATATTAATTGGTTGAATTTCAAAATAAAGAGTACCTCCTATCATTTCTGGTTATCAAGGCTCCTCTTTTGGTTCCAACCAGACTTTTTGATAGAGGGATCATAGAATTAACATTTGTGGCTAAACAATTTAGCATATTAATTAAAACAAACAAGTCTAAACAGTATTAAAAATCTAAATCTGTTTACTTCCTTTGGCCACAGCAGTCATTCATGTTTGTTTGCATTTGGCATTAATTTTAAGGGGTTTCATTCCTAAATAATGTGACTTTCTTACCAGCTTATGCTAATCACTCTACTTTGTTGTTAGAAGGACTATTTTTCATGCAATGACCATAAAATTATCTTTTGTGTCTTTCTTAATGACTATATTCATTGTGAAAACAATGCCAACGAACCATCTATAACATGAATTCATTCAAATCTAATAAACGACAGAGTTCTTGATCTTGAATTGCATTTCTTATTGATATTAATTGGTTGAATTCGAAAATAAAGAGTACCTCCTATCATTTCTAGTAATGGAGGCTCTTTTTTGGTTGCAAACAGACATTTTGATAGAGGGATCACAAAATTAACATTTGTGACTAAACAATTTAGCATATTAATTAAAACAAACAAGACTAAACAGTATTAAAACTCTAATTCTATTTACTTCTATCGGCCAAAGCAGTCATTCATGTTGGTTTGCATTTGGAATTAATATTAACTGGTTTAATTCCTAAGTCATGTGACTTTTCTAATGGCCTTAGGCTAATTAGCCTATTTTTTGTTGTTAGAAGGATTATTTTTCATCCAATTTCCATAAAATTATCTTTTCGATCTTTCTTAGTGACTATATTCATTGTGAAAACAATGCAAATGAACCATGTATAACATGACTTAATTCAAATCTAACAAATAATGGAGTCCTTGATCTTGAATTGCATTTCTTATTTATATCAATTGGTTGTATTCCAAAATAAAGAGTACCTCCTATTATTTCTGGTTATCAAGGCTCCTCTTTTGGTTCCAACCAGATTTTTGATAGAGGGATTGTAGAATTAACATTTGTGGCTAAACAATTTAGCATATTAATTAAAAAAATCAAGTCTAAACAGTATTAAAACTCTAAATCTATTTACTTCTATCGGCCAAAGCAGTCATTCATGTTGGTTTGCATTTGGCATTAATATTAAGTGGTTTAATTCCTAAGTAATGTGACTTTCTAATCGCCTTAGGCTAATCAGCCTACTTTTTTTATTAGAAGGATTATTTTTCATGCAATTACCATAAAATTATCTTCTCTGTCTTTCTTAATGACTATATTCATTGTGAAAACAATGCAAATGAACCATGTATAACATGACTTCATTCAAATCTAATAAACAATGGAGTCCTTGATCTTGAATTTCATTTCTTATTGATATTAATTGGTTTGATTCCAAAGTAAAGAGTACCTTTTATCATTTCTGGTTATCGAGGCTCTTCTTTTGGTTCCAACTACACTTTTTGATAGGGGCATCAAAGAATTAACATTCGTGGCTAAACAATTTAGCATATTAATTAAAAGAAACAAGTCTAAATAGTATTAAAAATCTAAATCTGTTTACTTCCTTCGGCCACAGCAGTCATTCATGTTTGTTTGCATTTGGCATTAGTTTTAAGGGGTTTCATTCCTAAATAATGTGACTTTCTTTCCAGCTTATGCTAATCACTCTACTTTTGTTGTTAGAAGGACTATTTTTCATGCAATCACCATAAAATTATCTTTTGTGTCTTTCTCAATGACTATATTCATTGTGAAAACAATGCCAACGAACCATCTATAACATAAATTCATTCAAATCTAATAAACAATTGAGTCCTTCATCTTGAATTGCATTTCTTATTGATATTAATTGGTTGAATTCGAAAATAAAGAGTACCTCTTATCATTTCTAGTTATCAATGCTCCTCTTTTAGTTCCAAACAGACTTTTTGATAGAGGGATCATAGGATTAACATTTGTGACTAAACAATTTAGCATATTAATTAAATCAAACAAGACTAAACAGTATTAAAATTCTAAATCTATTTACTTCTATCGGCCAAAGTAGTCATTCATGTTGGTTTGCATTTGGAATTAATATTAAGTAGTTTAATTCCTAAGTAATGTGACTTTCTAATGGCCTTAGGCTAATTAGCCTACATTTGTTGTTAGAAGGAATATTTTTCATCCAATTTCCATAAAATTATCTTTTCAATCTTTCTTAATGACTATATTCATTGTGAAAACAATGCAAATGAACCATGTATAACATGACTTAATTCAAATCTAATAAACAATGGAGTCCTTGATGTTGAATTGCATTTCTTATTTATATCAATTGGTTGTATTCCAAAATAAAGAGTACATCCTATCATTTCTGGTTATCAAGGCTCCTCTTTTTGTTCCAACCAGACTTTTTGATAGAGGAATCATAGAATTAACATTTGTGGCTAAACAATTTATCAAATTAATTAAAACAAACAAGTCTAAACAGTATTAAAAATCTAAATCTGATTCGTTCCTTCGGCCATAGCAGTCATTCATGTTTGTTTGCATTTGGCATTAATATTAAGGGGTTTCATTCCTAAATAATGTGACATTCTTACAAGCTTATGCTAATCACTCTACTTTTGTTGTTAGAAGGACTATTTTTCATGCAATGACCATAAAATTATCTTTTGTGTCTTTCTCAATGACTATATTCATTGTGAAAACAATGCCAACGAACCAACTATGACATGAATTTATTCAGATCTAATAAACGACGGAGTTCTTGATCTTGAATTGCATTTCTTTTTGATATTAATTGGTTGAATTCAAAAATAAAGAGTACCTTCTATCATTTCTAGTTATCAAGGCTCCTTTTTGGTTGCAAACAGACTTTTTGATAGAGGGATCATAGAATTAACATTTGTGACTAAACAATTTAGCATATTAATTAAAACAAACAAGTCTAAACTGTATTAAAACTCTAAATCTATTTACTTGTGTCGGCCAAAGGAGTCATTCATGTTGGTTTGCATTTGGCATTAATATTAAGTGGCTTAATTCCTAAGTAATGTGACTTTCTAATCGCCTTAGGCTAATCAGCCTAGTTTTTTTATTAGAAGGATTATTTTTCATGCAATGACCATAAAATTATCTTTTTTGTCTTTCTTAATGACTATATTTATTGGGAAAACAATGCCAACGAACCATCTATAACATGAATTCATTCAAATCTAATAAACGACAGAGTTCTTGATCTTTAATTGCATTTCTTATTGATATTAATTGGTTGAATTCGAAAATAAAGAGTACCTCCTATCATTTCTAGTAATGAAGGCTCCTTTTTGGTTGCAAACAGACGTTTTGATAGAGGGATCACAAAATTAACATTTGTGACTAAACAATTTAGCATATTAATTCAAACAAACAAGACTAAACAGTATTAAAACTCTAAATCTATTTAGTTCTATCGGCCAAAGCAGTCATTCATGTTGGTTTGCATTTGGAATTAATATTAACTGGTTTAATTCCTAAGTAATGTGACTTTCTAATGGCCTTAGGCTAATTAGCCTACTTTTGTTGTTAGAAGGATTATTTTTCATCCAATTTCCATAAAATTATCTTTTTGATCTTTCTTAATGACTATATTCATTGTGAAAACAATGCAAATGAACCATGTATAACATGACTTAATTCAAATCTAATAAACAATGGAGTCCTTGATCTTGAATTGCTTTTCTTATTTATATCAATTGGTTGTATTCCAAAATAAAGAGTACCTCCTATCATTTCTGGTTATCAAGGCTCCTCTTTTGGTTCCAACCAGATTTTTGATAGAGGGATCGTAGAATTAACATTTGTGGCTAAACAATTTAGCATATTAATTAAAAGAAACAAGTCTAAATAGTATTAAAAATCTAAATCTGTTTACTTCCTTCGGCCACAACAGTCATTCATGTTTGTTTGCATTTGGCATTAGTTTTAAGGGGTTTCATTCCTAAATAATGTGACTTTCTTTCCAGCTTATGCTAATCACTCAACTTTCGTTGTTAGAAGGACTATTTTTCATGCAATGACCATAAAATTATCTTTTGTGTCTTTCTTAATGACTATATTCATTGTGAAAACAATGCCAATGAACCATCTATAACATGAATTCATTGAAATCTAATAAACAATGGAGTCCTTGATCTTGAATTGCATTTCTTATTGATATTAATTGGTTGAATTCGAAAATAAAGAGTACCTGCTATCATTTCTATTTGTCAAGGCTTCTCTTTTGGTTCCAAACAGTCTTTTTGATACAGGGATGATCTGATTAACATTTGTGACTAAACAATTTAGCATATTAATTAAATCAAACAAGTGTAAACAATATTAAAACTCTAAATCGATTTACTTCTATCGGCCAAAGCAGTCATTCATGTTGGTTTGCATTTGGCATTAATATTAAGTGGTTTAATTCCTAAGTAATGTGACTTTCTAATCGCCTTAGGCTAATCAGCCTACTTTTGTTGTTAGAAGGATTATTTTTCACGCAATTACCATAAAATTATCTTTTCTGTCTCTTTTAATGACTATATTCATTGTGAAAACAATGCAAATGAACTATCTATAACATGAATTCATTCAAATATAATAAACAATTGAGTCCTTGATCTTGAATTGCATTTCTTATTGATATTAATTGGTTGAATTCTAAAATAAGGAGTACCTCCTATCATTTCTAGTTAACAATGCTCCTCTTTTGGTTCCAAATAGACTTTTTGAGAGAGGGAGCATAGAATTAACATTTGTGACTAAACAATTTAGCATATTAAATAAAACAAACAAGTCTAAACAGTATTAAAAATCTAAATCTGTTTACTTCCATCAGCCACAGCAGTCATTCATGTTTGTTTGCTTTTGGCATTAATTTTGAGGGGTTTCATTCCTAAATAATGTGACTTTCTTACGAGCTTATGCTAATCACTCTACTTTTGTTGTTAGAAGGACTATTTTTCATTCAATGACCATAAAATTATCTTTTGTCTCTTTCTTAATGACTATATTCACTATGAAAATAATGAATATGAACCATGTATAACATGAATTCATTCAAATCTAATAAACAATGGAGTCCTTGATCTTGAATTGCATTTCTTATTCATATTAATTAGATGAATTCCAAAATAAAGAGTACCTCCTAGCATTTCTTGTTATCAAGTCTCCTCTTTTGGTTGCAAACAGACTTTTTGATACAGGGATCATAGAATTAACATTTATGGGTTAACAATTTAGCATATTAATTAAAACGAACAAGTGTAAACAGTATTAAAATTCTAAATCAATTTACTTCCATTAGCCAAAGCAGTCATTCATGTTTGTTTGCATTTGGCATTAATATTAAGTGGTTTAATTCCCCAGTGATGTGACTTTCTAATCACCGTAGGGTAATCAGCCTACTTTTGTTGTTAGAAGGATTATGTTTCACGCAATTACCATAAAATTATATTTCTGTCTTTCTTAATGAATATATTCATTATGAAAACAATGCAAATGAACCATGTATAACATGACTTCATTCAAATCTAATAAATAACGGAGTCCTTGATCTTGAATTGCATTTCTTATTGATATTAATTGGTTGAATTCGAAAATAAAGAGTACTCCTATCATTTCTAGTTATCAAGGCTCCTTTTTGGTTGCAAACAGACTTTTTGATAGAGGGATCATAGAATTAACATTTGTGACTAAACAATTTAGCATATTAATTAAAACAAACAAGTTTAAACAGTATTAAAACACTAAATCTATTTACTTGTATAGGCCAAAAGAGTTATTCATGTTGGTTTGCATTTGGCATTAATATTAAGTGGTTTAATTCATAAGTAATGTGACTTTCTAATCGCCTTAGGCTAATTAGCCTACTTTTGTTGTTAGAAGGATTATTTTTCATCCAATTACCATAAAATTATCTTTTCTATCTTTCTTAATGACTATATTCATTGTGAAAACAATCCAAATGAACCATGTATAACATAACCTCATTAAAATCTAATAAATAACGGAGTCCTTGATCTTGAATTGCATTTCTTATTGATATTAATTGGTTGAATTTCAAAATAAAAAGTACCTCCTAGCATTTATGGTTATCAATGCTCCTTTTTTGGTTCCTACCAGACTTTTGGATAAAGGGATCATAGAATTAACATTTGTGGCTAAACAATTTAGCATATTAATTATAACACACAAGTCTAAACAGTATTAAAAATCTAAATCTGTTTACTTCCATTGGCCACAGCAGTCATTCATGTTTGTTTGCATTTGGCATTAATTTTAAGGGGTTTCATTCCTACATAATGTGACTCTCTTCCCAGCTTATGCTAATCACTCTACTTTTGTTGTTAGAAGGACTATTTTTCATGCAATGACCATAAAATTATCTTTTGTGTCTTTCTTAATGACTATATTCATTGTGAAAACAATGCCAATGAACCATCTATAACATGAATTCATTGAAATCTAATAAACAATGGAGTCCTTGATCTTGAATTGCATTTCTTATTGATATTAATTGGTTGAATTCAAAAATAAAGAGTACCTCCTATCGTTTCTATTTATCAAGGCTCCTCTTTTCGTTCCAAACAGACTTTTTGATACAGGGATGATCTGATTAACATTTGTGACTAAACAATTTAGCATATTCATTCAAACAAACAAGTGCAAACAATATTAAAACTCTAGATTGATTTACTTTTATCGGCCAAAGCAGTCATTCATGTTGGTTTGCATTTGGCATTAATATTAAGTGGTTTAATTCCTAAGTAATGTGACTTTCTAATTGCCTTAGGCTAATCAGCCTACTTTTGTTGTTAGAAGGATTATTTTTCACGCAATTACCATAAAATTATCTTTTCTATCTTTCTTAATGACTATATTCATTGTGAAAACAATGCAAATGAACAATCTATAACATGAATTCATTCAAATATAATAAACAATTGAGTCCTTGATCTTGAATTGCATTTCTTATTGATATTAATTGGTTGAATTCTAAAATAAGGAGTACCTCCTATCATTTCTAGTTAACAAGGCTCCTCTTTTGGTTCCAAATAGACTTTTTGATAGAGGGAGCATAGAATTAACATTTGTGACTA
The DNA here is from genome assembly GCA_037897445.1 of Ceriops zippeliana. Classification (NCBI taxonomy): domain Eukaryota; kingdom Viridiplantae; phylum Streptophyta; class Magnoliopsida; order Malpighiales; family Rhizophoraceae; genus Ceriops; species Ceriops zippeliana. The sequence continues at coordinate 38,267 of JBAPLH010000161.1, forward strand.
AACAATTTACCATATTAAATAAAACAAACAAGTCTAAACAGTATTAAAAATCTAAATCGCTTTACTTCCTTCAACCACAGCAGACATTCATGTTTGTTTGCTTTTGGCATTAATTTTAAGGGGTTTCATTCCTAAATAATGTGATTTCTTACTAGCTTATGCTAATCACTCTACTTTTGTTGTTAGAAGGACTATTTTTCATTCAATGACCATAAAATTATCTTTTGTCTCTTTCTTAACGACTATATTCACTATGAAAACAATGAATATGAACCATGTATAACATGAATTCATTCAAATCTAATAAACAATGGAGTCCTTCATCTTGAATAGCATTTATTATTGATATTAATTGGTTGAATTCCAGAATAAAGAGTACCTCCTATCATTTCTGGTTATCAAGGCTCCTCTTATGGTTACAACCAAACTTTTTGATACAGGGATCATAGAATTAACTTTTGTTGCTAAACAATTTACCATATTAACTAAAAAAAAACCAAGTCTAAACAGTATTAAAAATCTAAATCTGATTACTTCCATTGGCCACAGCAGTAATTCATGTTTGTTTGCTTTTGGCCTTAATTTTAAGGGGTTTCATTCCTAAATAATGTGCCTTTTTTTGTTATGCAAATCACTCTACTTTTTTTGTCAGAAGGACTATTTTTCATCCAATTACCATAAAATTATCTTTTCTGTCTTTCTTAATGACTATATTCATTGTGAAAACAATCCAAATGAACCATGTATAACATAACTTCATTAAAATCTAATAAATAACGGAGTCCTTGATTTTGAATTGCATTTCTTATTGATATTAATTAGTTGAATTTCAAAATAAAGAGTACCACCTATCATTTCTGGTTATCAATGCTCCTTTTTTGTTTCCAAACAGACTTTTGGATAAAGGGATCATAGAATTAACATTTGTGGCTAAACAATTTAGCATATTAATTACAACACACAAGTCTAAACAGTATTAAAAATCTAAATCTGTTTACTTCTATTGGCCACAGTAGTCATTCATGTTTGTTTGCATTTGGCATTAATTTTAAGGGGTTTCATTCCTAAATAATGTGACTTTCTTACCAGCTTATGCTAATCACTCTACTTTTGTTGTTAGAAGGACTATTTTTCATGCAATGACCATTAAATTATCTTTTGTGTCTTTCTTAATGACTATATTCATTGTGAAAACAACGCCAATGAACGATCTATAACATGAATTCTTTGAAATCTAATAAACAATGGAGTCCTTCATCTTGAATTGCATTTGTTATTGATATTAATTGGTTGAATTCGAAAATAAACAATACCTCCTATCATTTCTAGTAATGAAGGCTCCTTTTTGGTAGCAAATAGATGTTTTAATAGAGGGATCATAAAATTAACATTTGTGACTAAACAATTTAGCATAGTAATTAAAACAAACAAGACTAAACAATATTAAAACTCTAAATCTATCTACTTCTATCGGCCAAAGCAGTCATTCATGTTGGTTTGCATTTGGCATTAATATTAAGTGGTTTAATTCCAAAGTAATGTGACTTTCTAATCGCATTAGGCTAATTAGCCTACTTTTGTTGTTAGAAGGATTATTTTTCGTCCAATTACCATAAAATTATCTTTTCTGTCTTTCTTAATGATTATATTCATTGTGAAAACAATGCAAATGAACCATGTATAACATGACTTCATTAAAATCTAATAAGTAACGGAGTCCTTGATCTTGAATTGCATTTCTTATTGATATTAATTGGTTGAATTTCAAAATAAAGAGTACCTCCTATCATTTCTGGTTATCAAGGCTCCTCTTTTGGTTCCAACCAGACATTTGGACAGAGGGATCATAGAATTAACATTTGTGGCTAAACAATTTAGCATATTAATTACAACAAACAAGTCTAAACAGTATTAAAAATCTAAATCTGTTAACTTCCTTTGGCCACAACAGTCATTCATGTTTGTTTGCATTTGGCATTAATTTTAAGGGGTTTCATTCCTAAATAATGTGACTTTCTTACCAGCTTATGCTAATCACTCTACTTTTGTTGCTAGAAGGACTATTTTTCATGCAATGACCATAAAATTGTCTTTTGTGTCTTTCTGAATGACTTTATTCATTGTGAAAACAATGCCAACGAACCATCTATAACATGAATTCATTCAAATCTAATAAACAACAGAGTTCTTGATCTTGAATTGCATTTCTTATTGATATTAATTGGTTGAATTCGAAAATAAAGAGTACCTCCAATCATTTCTAGTAACGAAGGCTCCTTTTTGGTTGCAAACAAACGTTTTGATAGAGGGATCACAAAATTAACATTTGTGACTAAACAATTTAACATATTAATTAAAACAAACAAGACTAAACAGTATTAAAACTCTAAATCTATTTACTTCTATCGGCCAAAGCTGTCATTCATGTTGGTTTGCATTTGGCATTAATATTAAGTTGTTTAATTCATAAGTAATGTGACTCTCTAATCGCATTAGGGTAATTAGCCTACTTTTGTTGTTAGAAGGATTATTTTTCATCCAATTTCCATAAAATTATCTTTTCAATCTTTCTTAATGACTATATTCATTGTGAAAACAATGCAAATGAACCATGTATAACATGACTTTAGTCAAATCTAATAAACAATGGAGTCCTTGATCGTGAATTGCATTTCTTATTTATATTAATTGGTTGAATTTCAAAATAAAGAGTACCTCCTATCATTTCTGGTTATCAAGGCTCCTCTTTTGGTTCCAACCAGAAATTTGGATAGAGGGATCATAGAATTAACATTTGTGGCTAAACAATTTAGCATATTAATTACAACAAACAAGTCTAAACAGTATTAAGAATCTAAATCTGTTAACTTCCTTTGGCCACAGCAGTCATTCATGTTTGTTTGCATTTGGCATTAATTTTAAGGGGTTTCATTCCTAAATAATGTGACTTTCTTACCAGCTTATGCTAATCACTCTACTTTTGTCGTTAGAAGGACTATTTTTCATGCAGTGACCATAAAATTATCTTTTGTGTCTTTCTTCATGACTTTATTCATTGTGAAAACAATGCCAATGAACCATCTATAACATGAATTCATTGAAATCTAATAAGCGACGGAGTTCTTGATCTTGAATTGCATTTCTTATTGATATTAATTGGTTGAATTCGAAAATAAGGAGTACCTCCTATCATTTCTAGTAATGAAGGCTCCTTTTTGGTTGCAAACAGACATTTTGATAGAGGGATCAAAAAATTAACATTTGTGACTAAAAAATTTAGCATATTAATTAAAACAAACTAGACTAAACAATATTAAAACTTTAAATCTATTTACTTCTATCGGCCAAAGCAGTCATTCATGTTGGTTTGCATTTGGCATTAATATTAAGTGGTTTAATTCATAAGTAATGTGACTTTCTAATCGCATTAGGCTAATTAGCCTACATTTGTTGTTAGAAGGATTATTTCTCATCCAATTTACATAAAATTATCTTTTCGATCATTCTTAAAGATTATATTCATTGTGAAAACAATGCAAATGAACCATGTATAACATGACTTCAGTCAAATCTAATAAACAATGGAGTCCTTGATCGTGAATTGCATTTCTTATTTATATTAATTTGTTGAATTTCAAAATAAAGAGTACCTCCTAACATTTCTGGTTATCAATGCTCCTTTTTTGGTTCCAACCAGACTTTTGGATAAAGGGATCATAGAATTAACATTTGTGGCTAAACAATTTAGCATATTAATTACAACACACAAGTCTAAACAGTATTAAAAATCTAAATCTGTTTACTTCCATTGGCCACAGCAGTCATTCATGTTTGTTTGCATTTGGCATTAATTTTAGGGGGTTTCATTCCTAAATAATGTGACTTTCTTACCAGCTTATGCTAATCACTCTACTTTTGTTGTTAGAAGGACTATTTTTCATGCAATGACCATTAAATTATCTTTTGTGTCTTTCTTAATGACTATATTCATTGTGAAAACAATGCCAATGAACGATCTATAACGTGAGTTCTTTGAAATCTAATGAACAATGGAGTCCTTGATCTTGAATTGCATTTCTTATTGATATTAATTGGTTGAATTCGAAAATAAACAGTACCTCCTATCATTTCTATTTATCAAGGCTCCTCTTTTGGTTCCAAACAGACTTTTTCATCTAGGGATCATAGAATTAACATTTGTGACTAAACAATTTAGCATATTAATTAAAACAAACAAGTCTAAACAGTATTAAAAATCTCAATCTGTTTACTTCCTTCGGCCACAACAGTCATTCATGTTTGTTTGCATTTGGCATTAATTTTAAGGGGTTTCATTCCTAAAGAATGTGACATTCTTTCCAGCTTATGCTAATCACTCTACTTTTGTTGTTAGAAGGACTGTTTTTCATGCAATGACCATAAAATTATCTTTTGTGTCTTTCTTAATGACTATACTCATTGTGAAAACAATGCCAATGAACCATATATAACATGAATTCATTGAAATCTGATAAACAATGGAGTCCTTGATCTTCAATTACATTTCTTATTGATATTAATTGGTTGAATTCGAAAATAAACAGTACCTCCTATCGTTTCTATTTATCAAGGCTCCTCTTTTGGTTCCAAACAGACTTTTTCATACAGGGATCATAGAATTAACATTTGTGACTAAACAATTTATCATATTAATTAAAACAAACAAGTGTAAACAATATTAAAACTCTAAATCTATTTACTTCTATCGGTTAAAGGAGTCATTCATGTTGGTTTGCATTTGGCATTAGTATTTAGTGGTTTAATTCCTAAGTAATGTGACTTTCTAATTGCCTTAGCATAATCAGCCTACTTTTGTTGTTAGAAGGATTACTGGTCACACAATTACCATAAAATTATCTTTTCTGTCTTTCTTATTGACTATATTCATTGTGAAAACAATGCAAATGAACCATGTATAACATGACATCATTCAAATCTAATAAACAATGGACTCCTTGATCTTGAATTGCATTTCTTATTTATATTAATTGGTTGATTACCAAAATAAAGAGTACCTCCTATCATTTCTGGTTATCAAGGCTCCTCTTTTGGTTCCAACCAGACTTTTCGATAGAGGGATCATAGAATTAACATTTGTGGCTAAACAATTTAGCATATTAATTAAAACAAACAAGTCTAAATAGTATTAAAAATCTAAATCTGTTTACTTCCTACGGCCACAGCAGTCCTTCATGTTTGTTTGCATTTGGCATTAATTTTAAGGGGTTTTATTCCTAAATAATGTGGCTTTCTTACCAGCTTAAGCTAATCACTCTACTTTTGTTGTTAGAAGGACTATTTTTCATGCAATGACCATCAAATTATCTTTTGTGTCTTTCTTAATGACTATATTCAGTGTGAAAACAATGCCAATGAATCATCTATAACATGAATTCATTCAAATCTAATAAACAATGGAGTTCTTGATCTTGAATTGCATTTCTTATTGATATTAATTGGTTGAATTCGAGAATAAAGAGTACCTCCTATCATTTCTAGTAATGAAGGCTCTTTTTTGGTTTCAAACAGACTTTTTGATAGAGGGATCATAGAATTAACATTTGTGACTAAACAATTTAGCATATTAATTAAAACAAACAAGTCTCAACATTATTAAAACTCTAAATCTATTTACTTCTATCGGCCAAAGGAGTCAATCATGTTGGTTTGTATTTGGCATTAATATTTAGTGGTTTACTTCATAAGTACTATAACTTTCTAATCGCCTTAGGCTAATTAGCCTACTTTTGTTGTTAGAAGGACTATTTTTCATGCAATGACCATAAAATTATCTTTTGTATCTTTCTTAATGACTATATTCATAGTGAAAACAATGCCAACGAACCATGTATAACATGAATTCATTCAAATCTAATAAACGACAGAGTTCTTGATCTTGAATTGCATTTCTTATTGATATTAATTGGTTGAATTCGAAAATAAAGAGTACCTCCTATCATTTGTAGTAATGAAGGCTCCTTTTTGGTTTCAAACAGACTTTTTGATAGAGGGATCACAAAATTAACATTTCTGACTAAACAATTTAGCATATTAATTAAAACAAACAAGACTAAACAGTATTAAAACTCTAAATCTATTTACTTCTATCGGCCAAAGCAGTCATTCATATTGGTTTGCATTTCGCATTAATATTAAGTGGTTTAATTCCTAGGTAATGTGACTTTCTAATGGCCTTAGGCTAATTAGCCTACTTTTGTTGTTAGAAAGATTATTTTTCATCCAATTTCCATAAAATTATCTTTTCGATCTTTCTTAATGACTATATTCATTGTGAAAACAATTCAAATGAACCATGTATAACATGACTTCATTCAAATCTAATAAACAATGGAGTCCTTGATCTTGAATTACATTTCTTATTTATATCAATTGGTTGTATTCCAAAATAAAGAGTACCTCCTATCATTTCTGGTTATCAAGGCTCCTCTTTTGGTTCCAACAAGATTTTTGATAGAGGGATCGTAGAATTAACATTTGTGGCTAAACAATTTAGCATATAAATTAAAAAAATCAAGTCTAAACAGTATTAAAACTCTAAATCTATTTACTTCTATCGGCCAAAGCAGTCATTCATGTTGGTTTCCATTTGACTTTAATATTAAGTGGTTTAATTCCTAAGTAATGTGACTTTCTAATCGCCTTAGGCTAATCAGCCTACTTTTTTTATTAGAAGCATTATTTTTCATGCAATTACCATAAAATTATCTTCTCTGTCTTTCTTAATGACTATATTCATTGTGAAAACAATGCAAATGAACCATGTATAACATGACTTCATTCAAATCTAATAAACAATGGAGTCCTTGATCTTGAATTTCATTTCTTATTGATATTAATTGGTTTGATTCCAAAATAAAGAGTACCTCCTATCATTTCTGGTTATTGAGGCTCTTTTTTTGGTTCCAACTACACTTTTTTATAGGGCATCAAAGAATTAACATTTGTGGCTAAACAATTTAGCATATTAATTAAAAGAAACAAGTCTAAATAGTATTAAAAATCTAAATCTGTTTACTTCCTTTGGCCACAGCAGTCATTCATGTTTGTTTGCATTTAGCATTAATTTTAAGGGGTTTCATTCCTAAATAATGTGACTTTCTTACCAGCTTATGCAAATCACTCTACTTTTGTTGTTAGAAGGACTATTTTTCATGCAATGACCATAAAATTATCTTTTGTGTCTTTCTTAATGAATATATTCAGTGTGAAAACAATGCCAATGAACCATCTATAACATGAATTCATTCAAATCTAATAAACAATGGAGTTCTTGATCTTGAATTGCATTTCTTATTGATATTAATTGGTTGAATTCGAGAATAAAGAGTACCTCCTATCATTTCTAGTAATAAAGGCTCTTTTTTGGTTTCAAACAGACTTTTTGATAGAGGGATCATAGAATTAACATTTGTGACTAAACAATTTAGCATATTAATTAAAACAAACAACTCTCAACATTATTAAAACTCTAAATCTATTTACTTCTATCGGCCAAAGGAGTCAATCATGTTGGTTTGTATTTGGCATTAATATTTAGTGGTTTACTTCATAAGTACTGTAACTTTCTAATCGCCTTAGGCTAATTAGCCTACTTTTGTTGTTAGAAGGACTATTTTTCATGCAATGACCATAAAATTATCTTTTGTATCTTTCTTAATGACTATATTCATTGTGAAAACAATGCCAACGAACCATGTATAACATGAATTCATTCAAATCTAATAAACGACAGAGTTCTTGATCTTGAATTGCATTTCTTATTGATATTAATTGGTTGAATTCGAAAATAAAGAGTACCTCCTATCATTTGTAGTAATGAAGGCTCCTTTTTGGTTTCAAATAGACTTTTTGATAGAGGGATCACAAAATTAACATTTCTGACTAAACAATTTAGCATATTAATTAAAACAAACAAGACTAAACAGTATTAAAACTCTAAATCTATTTACTTCTATCGGCCAAAGCAATCATTCATGTTGGTTTGCATTTCGCATTAATATTAAGTGGTTTAATTCCTAGGTAATGTGACTTTCTAATGGCCTTAGGCTAATTAGCCTACTTTTGTTGTTAGAAGGATTATTTTTCATCGAATTTCCATAAAATTATCTTTTCGATCTATCTTAATGACTATATTCATTGTGAAAACAATTCAAATGAACCATGTCTAACATGACTTCATTCAAATCTAATAAACAATGGAGTCCTTGATCTTGAATTACATTTCTTATTTATATCAATTGGTTGTATTCCAAAATAAAGAGTACCTCCTATCATTTCTGGTTATCAAGGCTCCTCTTTTGGTTCCAACAAGATTTTTGATAGAGGGATCATAGAACTAACATTTGTGGCTAAACAATCTAGCATATAAATTAAAAAAATCAAGTCTAAACAGTATTAAAACTCTAAATCTATTTACTTCTATCGGCCAAAGCAGTCATTCATGTTGGTTTCCATTTGGCTTTAATATTAAGTGGTTTAATTCCTAAGTAATGTGACTTTCTAATCGCCTTAGGCTAATCAGCCTACTTTTTTTATTAGAAGGACTATTTTTCATACAATTACCATAAAATTATCTTCTCTGTCTTTCTTAATGACTATATTCATTGTGAAAACAATGCAAATGAACCATGTATAACATGACTTCATTCAAATCTAATAAACAATGGAGTCCTTGATCTTGAATTTCATTTCTTATTGATATTAATTGGTTTGATTCCAAAATAAAGAGTACCTCCTATCATTTCTGGTTATTGATGCTCTTTTTTTGGTTCCAACTACACTTTTTTATAGGGCATCAAAGAATTAACATTTGTGGCTAAACAATTTAGCATATTAATTAAAAGAAACAAGTCTAAATAGTATTAAAAATCTAAATCTGTTTACTTCCTTTGGCCACAGCAGTCATTCATGTTTGTTTGCATTTGGCATTAATTTTAAGGGGTTTCATTCCTAAATAATGTGACTTTCTTACCAGCTTATGCTAATCACTCTACTTTTGTTGTTAGAAGGACTATTTTTCATGCAATGACCATAAAATTATTTTTTGTGTCTTTCTTAATGACTATATTCAGTGTGAAAACATTGCCAATGAACCATCTATAACATGAATTCATTCAAATCTAATAAACAATGGAGTTCTTGATCTTGAATTGCATTTCTTATTGATATTAATTGGTTGAATTCGAGAATAAAGAGTAACTCCTATCATTTCTAGTAATGAAGGCTCTTTTTTGGTTTCAAACAGACTTTTTGATAGAGGGATCATAGAATTAACATTTGTGACTAAACAATTTAGCATATTAATTAAAACAAACAAGTCTCAACATTATTAAAACTCTAAATCTATTTACTTCTATCGGCCAAAGGAGTCAATCATGTTGGTTTGTATTTGGCATTAATATTTAGTGGTTTACTTCATAAGTACTGTAACTTTCTAATCGCCTTAGGCTAATTAGCCTACTTTTGTTGTTAGAAGGACTATTTTTCATGCAATGACCATAAAATTATCTTTTGTCTCTTTCTTAATGACTATATTCATTGTGAAAACAATGCCAACGAACCATGTATAACATGAATTCATTCAAATCTAATAAACGACAGAGTTCTTGATCTTGAATTGCATTTCTTATTGATATTAATTGGTTGAATTCGAAAATAAAGAGTACCTCCTATCATTTGTAGTAATGAAGGATCCTTTTTGGTTTCAAACAGACTTTTTGATAGAGGGATCACAAAATTAACATTTCTGACTAAACAATTTAGCATATTAATTAAAACAAACAAGACTAAACAGTATTAAAACTCTAAATCTATTTACTTCTATCGGCCAAAGCAGTCATTCATGTTAGTTTGCATTTCGCATTAATATTAAGTGGTTTAATTCCTAGGTAATGTGACTTTCTAATGGCCTTAGGCTAATTAGCCTACTTTTGTTGTTAGAAGGATTATTTTTCATCCAATTTCCATAAAAGTATCTTTTTGATCTTTCTTAATGACTATATTCATTGTGAAAACAATTCAAATGAACCATGTATAACATGACTTCATTCAAATCTAATAAACAATGGAGTCCTTGATCTTGAATTTCATTTCTTATTGATATTAATTGGTTTGATTCCAAAATAAAGAGTACCTCCTATCATTTCTGGTTATCGAGGCTCTTTTTTTGGTTCCAACTACACTTTTTGATAGGGCATCAAAGAATTAACATTTGTGGCTAAACAATTTAGCATATTAATTAAAAGAAACAAGTCTAAATAGTATTAAAAATCTAAATCTGTTTACTTCCTTTAGCCATAGCAGTCATTCATGTTTGTTTGCATTTGGCATTAATTTTAAGGTGTTTCATTCCTAAATAATGTGACTTTCTTACCAGCTTATGCTAATCACTCTACTTTTGTTGTTAGAAGGACTATTTTTCAAGCAATGACCATAAAATTATCTTTTGTGTCTTTCTTAATGACTATATTCAGTGTGAAAACAATGCCAATGAACCATCTATAACATGAATTCATTCAAATCTAATAAACAATGGAGTTCTTGATCTTGAATTGCATTTCTTATTGATATTAATTGGTTGAATTCGAGAATAAAGAGTACCTCCTATCATTTCTAGTAATGAAGGCTCTTTTTTGGTTTCAAACAGACCTTTTGATAGAAGGATCATAGAATTAACATTTGTGACTAAACAATTTAGCATATTAATTAAAACAAACAAGTCTCAACATGATTAAAACTCTAAATCTATTTACTTCTATCGGCCAAAGGAGTCAATCATGTTGGTTTGTATTTGGCATTAATATTTAGTGGTTTACTTCATAAGTACTGTAACTTTCTAATCGCCTTAGGCTAATTAGCCTACTTTTGTTGTTAGAAGGACTATTTTTCATGCAATGACCTTAAAATTATCTTTTGTATCTTTCTTAATGACTATATTCATTGTGAAAACAATGCCAACGAACCATGTATAACATGAATTCATTCAAATCTAATAAACGACAGAGTTCTTGATCTTGAATTGCATTTCTTACTGATATTAATTGGTTGAATTCGAAAATAAAGAGTACCTCCTATCATTTGTAGTTATGAAGGCTCCTTTTTGGTTTCAAACAGACTTTTTGATAGAGGGATCACAAAATTAACATTTCTGACTAAACAATTTAGCATATTAATTAAAACAAACAAGACTAAACAGTATTAAAACTCTAAATCTATTTACTTCTATCGGCCAAAGCAGTTATTCATGTTGGTTTGCATTTGGCATTAATATTAAGTGGTTTAATTCCTAGGTAATGTGACTTTCTAATGGTGTTAGGCTAATTAGCCTACTTTTGTTGTTAGAAGGATTATTTTTCATCCAATTTCCATAAAATTATCTTTTCGATCTTTCTTAATGACTATATTCATTGTGAAAACAATTCAAATGAACCATGTATAACACGACTTCATTCAAATCTAATAAACAATGGAGTCCTTGATCTTGAATTGCATTTCTTATTTATATCAATTGGTTGTATTCCAAAATAAAGAGTACCTCCTATCATTTCTGGTTATCAAGGCTCCTCTTTTGGTTCCAACAAGATTTTTGATAGAGGGATCGTAGAATTAACATTTGTGGCTAAACAATTTAGCATATAAATTAAAAAAATCAAGTCTAAGCAGTATTAAAACTCTAAATCTATTTACTTCTATCGGCCAAAGCAGTCATTCATGTTGGTTTCCATTTGGCTTTAATATTAAGTGGTTTAATTCCTAAGTAATGTGACTTTCTAATCGCCTGGCTAATCAGCCTACTTTTTTTATTAGAAGGATTATTTTTCATACAATTACCATAAAATTATCTTCTCTGTCTTTCTTAATGACTATATTCATTGTGAAAACAATGCAAATGAACCATGTATAACATGACTTCATTCAAATCTAATAAACAATGGAGTCCTTGATCTTGAATTTCATTTCTTATTGATATTAATTGGTTAGATTCCAAAATAAAGAGTACTTCCTATCATTTCTGGTTATCGAGGCTCTTTTTTTGGTTCCAACTACACTTTTTGATAGGGCATCAAAGAATTAACATTTGTGGCTAAACAATTTAGCATATTAATTAAAAGAAACAAGTCTAAATAGTATTAAAAATCTAAATCTGTTTACTTCCTTTGGCCACAGCAATCATTCATGTTTGTTTGCATTTGGCATTAATTTTAAGGGGTTTCATTCCTAAATAATGTGACTTTCTTACCAGCTTATGCTAATCACTCTACTTTTGTTGTTAGAAGGACTATTTTTCATTAAATGACCATAAAATTATCTTTTGTGTCTTTCTTAATGACTATATTCAGTGTGAAAACAATGCCAATGAACCATCTATAACATGAATTCATTGATATCTAATAAACAATGGAGTCCTTGATCTTGAATTGCATTTCTTATTTATATTCATTGGTTGAATTCCAAAATAGAGAGTACCTCCTATCATTTCTATTTATCGAGGCTCCTCTTTTGGTTTCAAACAGACTTTTTGATACAGGGATGATCTGATTAACATTTGTGACTAAACAATTTAGCATATTAATTAAAACAAACAAGTGTAAACAATATTAAAACTCTAAATCGATTAACTTCTATCGGCCAAAGTAGTCATTCATGTTGGTTTGCATTTGGCATTAATATTAAGTGGTTTAATTCCTAAGTAATGTGACTTTCTAATCGCCTTAGGCTAATCAGCCTACTTTTGTTGTTAGAAGGATTATTTTTCACGCAATTACCATAAAATTATCTTTTCTGTCTTTCTTAAGGACTATATTCATTGTGAAAACAATGCAAATGAACTATCTACAACATGAATTCATTCAAATCTAATAAACAATTGAGTCCTTGATCTTGAATTGCATTTCTTATTGATATTAATTGGTTGAATTCTAAAATTAGAAGTACCTCCTATCATTTCTAGTTAACAAGGCTCCTCTTTTGATTCCAAAGAGAGTTTTTGATAGAGGGAGCATAGAATTAACATTTGTGACTAAGCAATTTAGCATATTAAATAAAACAAACAAGTCTAAACAGTATTAAAAATCTAAATCAATTTACTTCCTTTAGCCAAAGCAGTCATTCACGTTTGTTTGCATTTGACATTAATATTATGTGGTTTAATTCCCCAGTGATGAGACTTTCTAATCACCGTAGGGTAATCAGCCTACTGTTGTTGTTAGAAGGATTATGTTTCACGCAATTACCATAAAATTATCTTTTCTGGCTTTCTTAATGAATATATTCATTATGAAAACAATGCAAATGAACCATGTATAACATGACTTCATTCAAATCTAATAAATAACGGAGTCCTTGATCTTGAATTGCATTTCTTATTGATATTAATTGGTTGAATTCAAAAATAAAGAGTACCTCCTATCATTTCTGGTTATCAATGCTCCTTTTTTGGTTCTAACTAGACATTTGGATAGGGGGATCATAGAATTAACATTTGTGGCTAAACACTTTGGCATATTAATTATAACAAATAAGTCCAAACAGTATTATAAATCTAAATCTATTTACTTCCTTTGGCCACAGTAGTCATTCATGTTTGTTTGCATTTGGCATTAATATTAAGTGGTTTAATTTACCAGTGATGTGACTTTCTAATCACCTTAGGGTAATCAGCCTACTTTTGTTGTTAGAAGGATTATGTTTCACGCAATTACCATAAAATTATCTTTTCTGTCTTTCTTAATGAATATATTCATTATGAAAACAATGCAAATGAACCATGTAAAACATGACTTCAATGAAATCTAATAAACAATGGAGTCCTTCATCTTGAATTGCATTTATTATTGATATTAATTGGTTGAATTCCAAAATAAAGAGTACCTCCTATCATTTCTGGTTATCAAGGCTCCTCTTATGGTTACAACCAAACTTTTTGATACAGGGATCATAGAATTAACTTTTGTGGCTAAACAATTTAGCATATTAACTAAAAAAACTGAGTCTAAACAGTATTAAAAATCTAAATCTGATTACTTCCATTGGCCACAGCAGTCATTCATGTTTGTTTGCTTTTGGCATTAATTTTAAGGGGTTTCATTCCTACATAATGTGACTTTCTTACCAGCTTATGCTAATCACTCTACTTTTGTTGTTAGAAGGACTATTTTTCATTCAATGACCATAAAATTATCTTTTGTCTCTTTCTTAATGACTATATTCACTATGAAAATAATGAATATGAGCCATGTATAACATGAATTCATTCAAATCTATTAAAAAATGGAGTCCTTGATCTTGAATTGCATTTCTTATTCATATTAATTAGATGAATTCCAAAATAAAGAGTACCTCCTAGCATTTCTTGTTATCAAGTCTCCTCTTTTGATTGCAAATAGACTTTTTGATAGAGGGATCATAGAATTAACATTTATGGGTTAACAATTTAATTGTAAACAGTATTAAAATTCTAAATCAATTTACTTCCATTAGCCAAAGTAGTCATTCACGTTTGTTTGCATTTGGCATTAATATTATGTGGTTTAATTCCCCAGTGATGTGACTTTCTAATCACCGCAGGGTAATCAGCCTGCTTTTGTTGTTAGAAGGATTATGTTTCACGCAATTACCATAAAATTATCTTTTCTGTCTTTCTTAATGAATATATTCATTATGAAAACAATGCAAATGAACCATGTATAACATGACTTCATTCAAATCTAATAAATAACGGAGTCCTTGATCTTGAATTGCATTTCTTATTGATATTAATTGGTTGAATTCGAAAATAAAGAGTACCTCCTATCATTTCTGGTTATCAATGCTCCTTTTTTGGTTCCAACTAGACATTTGGATAGGGGGATCATAGAATTAACATTTGTGGCTAAACAATTTAGCATATTAATTACAACAAACAAGTCTAAACAATATTAAAAATCTAAATCTGTTTACTTCCTTTGGCCACAGCAGTCATTCATGTTTGTTTGCATTTGGCATTAATATTAAGTGGTTTAATTCACCAGTGATGTGACTTTCTAATCACCTTAGGGTAATCAGCCTACTTTTGTTGTTAGAAGGATTATGTTTCACGCAATTACCATAAAATTATCTTTTCTGTCTTTCTTAATGAATATATTCATTATGAAAACAATGCAAATGAACCATGTATAACATGACTTCATTGAAATCTAATAAACAATGGAGTCCTTCATCTTGAATTGCATTTATTATTGATATTAATTGGTTGAATTCCAAAATAAAGAGAACCTCCTATCATTTCTGGTTATCAAGGCTCCTCTTATGGTTACAACCAAACTTTTTGATACAGGGATCATAGAATTAACTTTTGTGGCTAAACAATTTAGCATATTAACTAAAAAAAAACCAAGTCTAAACAGTATTAAAAATCTAAATCTGATTACTTCCATTGGCCACAGCAGTCATTCATGTTTGTTTGCTTTTGGCATTAATTTTAAGGGGTTTCATTCCTACATAATGTGACTTTCTTACCAGCTTATGCTAATCACTCTACTTTTGTTGTTAGAAGGACTATTTTTCATTCAATGACCATAAAATTATCTTTTCTCTCTTTCTTAATGACTATATTCACTATGAAAATAATGAATATGAGCCATGTATAACATGAATTCATTCAAATCTAATAAACAATGGAGTCCTTGATCTTGAATTGCATTTCTTATTCATATTAATTAGATGAATTCCAAAATAAAGAGTACTTCCTAGCATTTCTTGTTATCAAGTCTCCTCTTTTGGTTGCAAATAGACTTTTTGATAGAGGGATCATAGAATTAACATTTATGGGTTAACAATTTAGCATATTAATTAAAACGAACAATTGTAAACAGTATTAAAATTCTAAATCAATTTACTTCCATTAGCCAAAGTAGTCATTCACGTTTGTTTGCATTTGGCATTAATGTTAAGTGGTTTAATTCCCCAGTGATGTGACTTTCTAATCACTGCAGGGTAATCAGCCTACTTTTGTTGTTAGAAGGATTATGTTTCACGCAATTACCATAAAATTATCTTTTCTGTCTTTCTTAATGAATATATTCATTATGAAAACAATGCAAATGAACCATGTATAACATGACTTCATTCAAATCTAATAAATAACGGAGTCCTTGATCTTGAATTGCATTTCTTATTGAAATTAATTGGTTGAATTCGAAAATAAAGAGTACCTCCTATCATTTCTGGTTATCAATGCTCCTTTTTTGGTTCCAACCAGACATTTGGATAGGAGGATCATAGAATTAACATTTGTGGCTAAACAATTTAGCATATTAATTACAACAAACAAGTCTAAATAGTATTAAAAATCTAAATCTATTTACTTCCTTTGGCAACAGCAGTCATTCATGTTTGTTTGCATTTGGCATTAATATTAAGTGGTTTAATTCACCAGTGATGTGACTTTCTAATCACCTTAGGGTAATCAGCCTACTTTTGTTGTTAGAAGGATTATGTTTCACGCAATTACCATAAAATTATCTTTTTTGTCTTTCTTAATGAATATATTCATTATGAAAACAATGCAAATGAACCATGTATAACATGACTTCATTCAAATCTAATAAACAATGGAGTCCTTCATCTTGAATTGCATTTATTATTGATATTAATTGGTTGAATTCCAAAATAAAGAGTACCTCCTATCATTTTTGGTTATCAAGGCTCCTCTTATGGTTACAACCAAACTTTTTGATACAGGGATCATAGAATTAACTTTTGTGGCTAAACAATTTTGCATATTAACTAAAAAAAAAACCAAGTCTAAACAGTATTAAAAATCTAAATCTGATTACTTCCATTGGCCACAGCAGTCATTCATGTTTGTTTGCTTTTGGCATTACTTTTAAGGGGTTTCATTCCTAAATAATGTGCCTTTATTACCAGCTTATGCAAATCACTCTACTTTTTTTTGTTAGAAGGACTATTTTTCACGCAACGACCATCAAATTATCTTTTGTTTCTTTCTTAATGACTATATTCATTGTGAAAACAATGCCAATGAACCATCTATAACATGAATTCATTCAAATCTAATAAACAATGGAGTTCTTGATCTTGAATTGCATTTCTTATTGATATTAATTGGTTGAATTCGAAAATAAAGAGTACCTCCTATCATTTCTAGTTATCAAGGCTTCTTTTTGGTTGCAAACAGACTTTTTGATAGAGGGATCATAGAATTAACATTTGTGACTAAACAATTTAGCATATTAATTAAAACAAACAAGTCTAAACAGTATTAAAACACTAAATCTATTTACTTGTATAGGCCAAAAGAGTCATTCATGTTGGTTTGCATTTGGCATTAATATTAAGTGGTTTAATTCATAAGTAATGTGACTTTCTAATCGCCTTAGGCTAATTAGCCTACTTTTGCTGTTAGAAGGGTTATTTTTCATCCAATTACCATAAAATTATCTTTTCTGTCTTTCTTAATGACTATATTCATTGTGAAAACAATCCAAATGAACCATGTATAACATAACTTCATTAAAATCTAATAAATAACAGAGTCCTTGATCTTCAATTGCATTTCTTATTGATATTAATTGGTTGAATTTCAAAATAAAGAGTACCTCCTATCATTTCTGGTTATCAATGCTCCTTTTTTGGTTCCAACCAGACTTTTGGATAAAGGGATCATAGAATTAACATTTGTGTCTAAACAATTTAGCATATTAAATACAACACACAAGTCTAAACAGTATTAAAAATCTAAATCTATTTACTTCAATTGGCAACAATAGTCATTCATGTTCGTTTGCATTTGGCATTAATTTTAAGGGGTTTCATTCCTAAATAATGTGACTTTCTTACCAGCTTATGCTAATCACTCTACTTTTGTTGTTAGAAGGACTATTTTTCATGCAATGACCATAAAATTATCTTTTGTGTCTTTCTTGATGACTATATTCATTGTGAAAAGAATGCCAATGAACCATTTATAACATGAATTCATTGAAATCTAATAAACAATGGAGTCCTTGATCTTGAATTGCATTTCTTATTGATATTAATTGGTTGAATTCGAAAATAACGAGTACGTCCGATCGTTTCTATTTATCAAGGCTCCTCTTTTGGTTCCAAACAGACTTTTTGATACAGGGATGATCTGATTATCATTTGTGACTAAACAATTTAGCATATTAATTCACACAAACAAGTGTAAACAATATTAAAACTCTAGATCGATTTACTTTTATCGGCCAAAGCAATCATTCATGTTGGTTTGCATTTGGCATTAATATTAAGTGGTTTAATTCCTCAGTAATGTGACTTTCTAATCGCCTTAGGCTAATCAGCCTACTTTTGTTGTTAGAAGGATTATTTTTCACGCAATTACCATAAAATTATCTTTTCTGTCTTTCTTAATGACTATATTCATTGTGAAAACAATGCAAATGAACCATGTATAACATGAATTCATTCAAATCTAATAAACAATTGAGTCCTTGATCTTGAATTGCATTTCTTATTGATATTAATTGGTTGAATTCTAAAATAAGGAGTACCTCCTATCATTTCTAGTTAACAAGGCTCCTCTTTTGATTCCAACCAGACTTTTGGATAAAGGGATCATAGAATTAACATTTGTGGCTAAACAATTTAGCATATTAATTACAACACAAAAGTCTAAACAGTATTAAAAATCTAAATCTGTTTACTTCCATTGGCCACAGCAGTCATTCATGTTTGTTTGCATTTGGCATTACTTTTAAGGGGTTTCATTCCTAAATAATGTGACTTTTTTACCAGCTTATGCTAATCACTCTACTTTTGTTGTTAGAAGGACTATTTTTAATGCAATAACCATTAAATTATCTTTTGTGTCTTTCTTAATGACTATATTCATTGTGAAAACAATGCCAATGAACCATATATAACATGAATTCATTGATATCTAATAAACAATGGAGTCCTTGATCTGGAATTGCATTTCTTATTGATATTAATTGGTTGAATTCGAATATAAAAAGTACCTCCTATCCTTTCTAGTAATGAAGGCTCCTTTTTGGTTGCAAATAGACGTTTTGATAGAGGGATCATAAAATTAACATTTGTGACAAAACAATTTAGCATATTAATTGAAACAAACAAGACTAAAGAGTATTAAAACACTAAATCTATTTACTTCTATCGGCCAAAGCAGTCATTCATGTTGGTTTGCATTTGGCGTTAATATTAAGTTGTTTAATTCTTAAGTAATGTGACTTTCTAATCGCCTTAGGCTAATCAGCCTACTTTTTTTATTAGAAGGATTATTTTTCATGCAATGACCATAAAATTATCTTTTGTGTCTTTCTTAATGACTATATTCATTGTGAAAACAATGCCAATGAACCATCTATAACATGAATCCATTGAAATCTAATAAACAATGGAGTCCTTGATCTTGAATTGCATTTCTTATTGATATTAATTGGTTGAATTCGAAAATAAAGAGTACCTCCTATCATTTCTAGTAATGAAGGCTCCTTTTTGGTTGCAAACAGACGTTTTGATAGAGGGATCATAAAATTAACATTTGTGACTAAACAATTTAGCATATTAATTAAAACAAACAAGTCTAAATAGTATTAAAAATCTAAATCTGTTTACTTCCTTCGGCCACAGCAGTCATTCATGTGTGTTTGCATTTGGCATTAATTTTAAGGGGTTTCATTCCAAAATAATTTGACTTTCTTACCAACTTATGCTAATCACTCTTCTTTTGTAGTTAGAAGGACTATTTTTCATGCAATGACCATAAAAGTATCTTTTGTGTCTTCCTTAATGACTATATTCATTGTGAAAACAATCCAAATGAACCATGTATAACATCACTTCATTAAAATCTAATAAATAACGGAGTCCTTGATCTTGAATTGCATTTCTTATTGATATTAATTGGTTGAATTTCAAAATAAAGAGTACCTCCTATCATTTCTGGTTGTCAATGCTCCTTTTTTGGTTCCAACCAGACTTTTGGATAAAGGGATCATAGAATTAACATTTGTGGCTAAACAATTTAGTATATTAATTACAACACACAAGTCTAAACAATATTAAAAATCTAAATCTGTTTACTTCCATTGACCACAATAGTCATTGATGTTTGTTTGCATTTGGCATTAATTTTAAGGGGTTGCATTCCTAAATAATGTGACTTTCTTACCAGCTTATGCTAATCACTCTAATTTTGTTTATAGAAGGACTATTTTTCTTGCAATGACCATAAAATTATGTTTTGTGTCTTTCTTAATGACTATATTCATTGTGAAAACAATGCCAATGAACCATCTATAACATGAATTCATTCAAATCTAATAAACAATGGAGTTCTTGATCTTGAATTGCATTTCTTATTGATATTAATTGGATGAATTTGAAAATAAAGAGTACCTCCTATCATTTCTAGTTATCAAGGCTCCTTTTTGGTTGCAAACAGACTTTTTGATAGAGGGATCATAGAATTAACATTTGTCACCAAACAATTTAGCATATTAATTAAAACAAACAAGCCTAAATAGTATTAAAACTCTAAATCTATTTACTTGTATCAGCCAAGGGAGTCATTCATGTTGGTTTGCATTTGGCATTAATATTAAGTGGTTTAATTCATAAGTAATGTGACTTTCTAATCGCCTTAGGCTAATCAGCCTACTTTTGTTGTTAAAAGGATTATTTTTCATCCAATTACCATAAAATTATCTTTTCTGTCTTTCTTAATGACTATATTCATTGTGAAAACAACGCAAATGAACCATGTATAACATGACTTCATTAAAAGCTAATAAATAACGTAGTCCTTGATCTTGAATTGCATTTCTTATTGATATTAATTGTTTGAATTTCAAAATAAAGAGTACCTCATATCATTTCTGGTTATCAATGCTCCTTTTTTGGTTCCAACCAGACATTTGGATAGAAGGATCATAGAATTAACATTTGTGGCTAAACAATTTAGCATATTAATTACAACAAACAAGTCTAAACAGTATTAAAAATCTAAATCTGTTTACTTCCATTGGCCACAGTAGTCATTCATGTTTGTTTGCATTTGGCATTAATTTTAAGGGGTTTCATTCCTAAGTAATGTGACTTTCTTACCAGCTTATGCTAATCACTCTACTTTTGTTGTTAGAAGGACTATTTTTCATGCAATGACCATAAAATTATATTTTATTTTTTTAATGACTATATTCATTGTGAAAACAATGCCAATGAACCATCTATAACATGAATTCATTGAAATCTAATAAACAATGGAGTCCTTGATCTTGAATTGCATTTTTTATTGATATTAATTGGTTGAATTGGAAAATAAAGAGTACCTCCTATCATTTCTAGTAATGAAGGCTCCTTTTTGGTAGCAAACAGACGTTTTGATAGAGGGATTATAAAATTAACATTTGTGACTAAACAATTTAGCATATTAATTAAAACTAACAAGTCTAAATAGTATTAAAAATCTAAATCTGTTTACTTCCTTCGGCCACAACAGTCATTCATGTTTGTTTGCATTTGGCATTAATTTTAAGGGATTTCATTCCTAAATAATTTGACTTTCTTACTAGCTCATGCAAATCACTCTTCTTTTGTAGTTAGAAGGAATATTTTTCATGCAATGACCATAAAAGTATCTTTTCTGTCTTTCTTAATGACTATATTCATTGTGAAAACAATCCAAATGAACCATGTATAACATGAATTCATTGAAATTTAATAAACAATGGAGTCCTTGATCTTGAATTGCATTTCTTATTGATATTAATTGGTTCTTTTCGAAAATAAAGAGTGCCTCCTATCATTTCTAGTAATGAAGGCTCCTTTTTGGTTGCAAATAGACGTTTTGATAGAGGGATTATAAAATTAACATTTGTAACTAAACAATTTAGCATATTAGTTAAAACAAACAAGTCTAAATAGTATTAAAAATCTAAATCTGTTTACTTCCTTCGGCCACAACAGTCATTCATGTTTGTTTGCATTTGACATTAATTTTAAACGTTTTCATTCCTAAATAATTTGACTTTCTTACTAGCTCATGCTAATCACTCTTCTTTTGTGGTTAGAAGGACTATTTTTCATGCAATGACCATAAAAGTATCTTTTGCGTCTTTCTTAATGACTATAGTCATTGTGAAAACAATGCCAATGAACCATCTATAACATGAATTCATTGAAATTTAATAAACAATGGAGTCCTTGATCTTGAATTGCATTTCTTATTGATATTAAGTGGTTTAATTCATAAGTAATGTGACTTTCTAATCGCCTTAGGCTAATCAGCCTACTTTTGTTGTTAGAAGGATTATTTTTCATCCAATTACCATAAAATTATCTTTTCTGTCTTTCTTAATGAGTATATTCATTGTGAAAACAATCCAAATGAACCATGTATAACATGAATTCATTGAAATTTAATAAACAATGGAGTCCTTGATCTTGAATTGCATTTCTTATTGATATTAATTGGTTCTTTTCGAAAATAAAGAGTGCCTCCTATCATTTCTAGTAATGAAGGCTCCTTTTTGGTTGCAAATAGACGTTTTGATAGAGGGATTATAAAATTAACATTTGTAACTAAACAATTTAGCATATTAGTTAAAACAAACAAGTCTAAATAGTATTAAAAATCTAAATCTGTTTACTTCCTTCGGCCACAACAGTCATTCATGTTTGTTTGCATTTGACATTAATTTTAAACGTTTTCATTCCTAAATAATTTGACTTTCTTACTAGCTCATGCTAATCACTCTTCTTTTGTGGTTAGAAGGACTATTTTTCATGCAATGACCATAAAAGTATCTTTTGTGTCTTTCTTAATGACTATATTCATTGTGAAAACAATGCAAATGAACCATGTATAACATGACTTCATTAAAATCTAATAAACAATGGAGTCCTTGATCTTGAATTGCATTTCTTATTTATATTAATTGGTTGAATTCCAAAATAAAGAGTACCTCCTATCATTTCTGGTTATCAAGGCTCCTCTTTTGGTTCCAACCAGACTTTTTGATAGAGGGATCATAGAATTAACATTTGTGCCTAAACAATTTAGCTTATTAATTAAAACAAACAAGTCTAAATAGTTTTAAAAATCTAAATCTGTTTACTTCCTTCGGCCACAGCAGTCATTCATGTTTGTTTGCATTTGGCATTAATTTTAAGGGGTTTCATTCCAAAATAATTTGACTTTCTTACCAGCTTATGCTAATCACTCTTCTTTTGTAATTAGAAGGACTATTTTTCATGCAATGACCATAAAAGTATCTTTTCTGTCTTTCTTAATGACTATATTCATTGTGAAAACAATCCAAATGAACCATGTATAACATAACTTCATTAAAATCTAATAAATAACAGAGTCCTTGATCATGAATTGCATTTCTTATTAATATTAATTGGTTGAATTTCAAAATAAAGAGTACCTCCTATCATTTCTGGTTGTCAATGCTCCCTTTTTGGTTCCAACCAGACTTTTGGATAAAGGGATCATAGAATTAACATTTGTGGCTAAACAATTTAGCATATTAATTACAACACACAAGTCTAAACAGTATTAAAAATCTAAATCTGTTTACTTCCATTGGCCACAGCAGTCATTCATGTTTCTTTGCATTTGGCATTAATTTTAAGGGGTTGCATTTCTAAATAATGTGACTTTCTTACCAGCTTATGCTAATCACTCTAATTTTGTTTGTAGAAGGACTATTTTTCTCGCAATGACCATAAAATTATGTTTTGTGTCTTTCTTAATGACTATATTCATTGTGAAAACAATGCCAATGAACCATCTATAACATGAATTCATTCAAATCTAATAAACAATGGAGTTCTTGATCTTGAATGGCATTTCTTATTGATATTAATTGGTTGAATTCGAAAATAAAGAGTACCTCCTATGATTTCTAGTTATCAAGGCTCCTTTTGGTTGCAAACAGACTTTTTGATAGAGGGATCATAAAATTAACATTTGTCACTAAACAATTTAGCATATTAATTAAAACAAACAAGTCTAAACAGTATTAAAACTCTAAATCTATTTACTTGTATCGGCGAAAGGAGTCATTCATGTTGGTTTGCATTTGACATTAATATTAAGTGGTTTAATTCATAAGTAATGTGACTTTCTAATTGCCTTAGGCTAATCAGCCTACTTTTATTGTTAGAAGGATTATTTTTCATCCAATTACCATAAAATTATCTTTTCTGTCTTTCTTAATGACTATATTCATTGTGAAAACAATGCAAATGAACCATGTATAACATGACATCATTAAAATCTAATAAATAACGGAGTCCTTGATCTTGAATTGCATTTCTTATTGATATTAATTGGTTGAATTTTAAAATAAAGAGTACCTCATATCATTTCTGGTTACCAATGCTCCTTTTTTGGTTCCAACCAGACATTTGGATAGAGGGATCATAGAATTAACATTTGTGACTAAACAATTTAGCATATTAATTACAACAAACAAGTCTAAACAGTATTAAAAATCTAAATCTGTTTACTTCCATTGGCCACAGCAGTCATTCATGTTTGTTTGCATTTGGCATTAATTTTAAGGGCTTTCATTCCTAAGTAATGTGACTTTCTTACCAGCTTATGCTAATCACTCTACTTTTGTTGTTAGAAGGTCTATTTTTCATGCAATGACCATAAAATTATCTTTTGTTTTTTTAATGACTATATTCATTGTGAAAACAATGCCAATGAACCATCTATAACATGAATTCATTGAAATCTAATAAACAATGGAGTTCTTGATCTTGAATTGCATTTCTTATTGATATTAATTGGTTGAATTCGAAAATAAAGTGTACCTCCTATCATTTCTATTTATCAAGGCTTTTTTTTGGTTGCAAACAGACTTTTTGATCGAGGGATCATAGAATTAACATTTGTGACTAAAAAATTTAGCATATTAATTAAAACAAACAAGTCTAAACAGTATTAAAACTCTAAATCTATTTACTTGTATCGGCCAAAGGAGTCATTCATGTTGGTTTGCACTTGGCATTAATATTAAGTGGTTTAATTCATAAGTAATGTGACTTTCTAATTGCCTTAGGCTAATCAGCCTACTTTTGTTGTTAGAAGGATTATTTTTCATCCAATTACCATAAAATTATCTTTTCTGTCTTTCTTAATGACTATATTCATTGTGAAAACAATGCAAATGAGCCATGTATAACATGACTTTATTCAAATCTAATAAATAACGGAGTCCTTGATCTTGAATTGCATTTCTTATTGATATTAATTGGTTGAATTTCAAAATAAAGAGTACCTCATATCATTTCTGGTTATCAATGCTTCTTTTTTGGTTCCAACCAGACATTTGGATAAAGGGATCATAGAATTAACATTTGTGGCTAAACAATTTAGCATATTAATTACAACAAACAAGTCTAAACAGTATTAAAAATCTAAATCTGTTTACTTCCATTGGCCACAGCAGTCATTCATGTTTGTTTGCATTTGGCATTAATTTTAAGGGGTTGCATTCCTAAATAATGTGACTTTCTTACCAGCTTATGCTAATCACCCTAATTTTGTTTGTAGAAGGACTATTTTTCTCGCAATGACCATAAAATTATCTTTTGTGTCTTTCTTAATGACTATATTCATTGTGAAAACAATGCCAATGAACCATCTATAACATGAATTCATTCAAATCTAATAAACAATGGAGTCCTTGATCTTGAATTGCATTTCTTATTGATATTAATTGGTTGAATTCGAGAATAAAGAGTACCTCCTATGATTTCTAGTTATCAAGGCTCCTTTTTGGTTGCAAACAAACATTTTGATAGAGGGATCATAGAATTAACATTTGTCACCAAACAATTTAGCATATTAATTAAAACAAACAAGTCTAAACAGTACTAAAAATCTAAATCTATTTGAGAATAAGGGGTTTCATTCCAAAATAATTTGACTTTCTTACCAGCTTATGCTAATCACTCTTCTTTTGTAATTAGAAGGACTATTTTTCATGCAATGACCATAAAAGTATCTTTTCTGTCTTTCTTAATGACTATATTCATTGTGAAAACAATCCAAATGAACCATGTATAACATAACTTCATTAAAATCTAATAAATAACAGAGTCCTTGATCTTGAATTGCATTTCTTATTAATATTAATTGGTTGAATTTCAAAATAAAGAGTACCTCCTATCATTTCTGGTTATCAATGCTCCCTTTTTGGTTCCAACCAGACTTTTGGATAAAGGGATCATAGAATTAACATTTGTGGCTAAACAATTTAGCATATTAATTACAACACACAAGTCTAAATAGTATTAAAAATCTAAATCTGTTTACTTCCATTGGCCACAGCAGTCATTCATGTTTGTTTGCATTTGGCATTAATTTTAAGGGGTTGCATTTCTAAATAATGTGACTTTCTTACCAGCTTATGCTAATCACTCTAATTTTGTTTGTAGAAGGACTATTTTTCTCGCAATGACCATAAAATTATCTTTTGTGTCTTTCTTAATGACTATATTCATTGTGAAAACAATGCCAATGAACCATCTATAACATGAATTCATTCAAATCTAATAAACAATGGAGTCCTTGATCTTGAATTGCATTTCTTATTGATATTAATTGGTTGAATTCGAGAATAAAGAGTACCTCCTATGATTTCTAGTTATCAAGGCTCCTTTTTGGTGCAAACAAACATTTTGATAGAGGGATCATAGAATTAACATTTGTCACCAAACAATTTAGCATATTAATTAAAACAAACAAGTCTAAACAGTACTAAAACTCTAAATCTATTTGAGAATAAGGGGTTTCATTCCAAAATAATTTGACTTTCTTACCAGCTTATGCTAATCACTCTTCTTTTGTAATTAGAAGGACTATTTTTCATGCAATGACCATAAAAGTATCTTTTCTGTCTTTCTTAATGACTATATTCATTGTGAAAACAATCCAAATGAACCATGTATAACATAACTTCATTAAAATCTAATAAATAACAGAGTCCTTGATCTTGAATTGCATTTCTTATTAATATTAATTGGTTGAATTTCAAAATAAAGAGTACCTCCTATCATTTCTGGTTGTCAATGCTCCCTTTTTGGTTCCAACCAGACTTTTGGATAAAGGGATCATAGAATTAACATTTGTGGCTAAACAATTTAGCATATTAATTACAACACACAAGTCTAAACAGTATTAAAAATCTAAATCTGTTTACTTCCATTGGCCACAGCAGTCATTCATGTTTGTTTGCGTTTGGTATTAATTTTAAGGGGTTGCATTTCTAAATAATGTGACTTTCTTACCAGCTTATGCTAATCACTCTAATTTTGTTTGTAGAAGGACTATTTTTCTCGCAATGACCATAAAATTATCTTTTGTGTCTTTCTTAATGACTATATTCATTGTGAAAACAATGCCAATGAACCATCTATAACATGAATTCATTCAAATCTAATAAACAATGGAGTCCTTGATCTTGAATTGCATTTCTTATTGATATTAATTTATTGAATTCGAGAATAAAGAGTACCTCCTATGATTTCTAGTTATCAAGGCTCCTTTTTGGTTGCAAACAAACATTTTGATAGAGGGATCATAGAATTAACATTTGTCACCAAACAATTTAGCATATTAATTAAAACAAACAAGTCTAAACAGTACTAAAACTCTAAATCTATTTACTTGTATCGGCCAAAGGAGTCATTCATGTTGGTTTGCATTTGGCATTAATATTAAGTGGTTTAATTCATAAGTAATGTGACTTTCTAATCGCCTTAGGCTAATCAGCCTACTTTTGTTGTTAGAAGGATTATTTTTCATCCAATTACCATAAAATTATCTTTTCTGTCTTTCTTAATGACTATATTCATTGTGAAAACAATGCAAATGAGCCATGTATAACATGACTTTATTCAAATCTAATAAATAACGGAGTCCTTGATCTTGAATTGCATTTCTTATTGATATTAGTTGGTTGAATTTCAAAATAAAGAGTACCTCATATCATTTCTGGTTATCAATGCTTTTTTTTGGTTCCAACCAGACATTTGGATAGAGGGATCATAGAATTAACATTTGTGGCTAAACAATTTAGTTTATTAATTAAAAAAATCAAGTCTAAACTGTATTAAAACTCTAAATCTGTTTACTCCTATCGGCTAAAGCAGTCATTCATATTGGTTTGCATTTGGCATTAATATTAAGTTGTTTAATTCCTAAGTAATGTGACTTTCTAATTGCCTTAGGCTAATCAGCCTACTTTTTTTATTAGAAGGATTATTTTCCATGCAATGACCATAAAATTATCCTTTGTGCCTTTCTTAATGACTATATTCATTGTGAAAACAATGCCAATGAACCATCTATAACATGAATTCATTGGAATCTAATAAACAATGGAGTCCTTGATCTGGAATTGCATTTCTTATTGATATTAATTGGTTGAATTCGAAAATAAAAAGTACCTCCTATCATTTCTAGTAATGAAGGCTCCTTTTTGGTGGAAAACAGACGTTTTGATAGAGGGATCATAAAATTAACATTTGTGACTAAACAATTTAGCATATTAATTAAAACAAACAAGACTAAACAGTATTAAGACTCTAAATCTATTTACTTCTATCGGCAAAAGTTGTCATTCATGTTGGTTTGCATTTGGCATTAATATTAAGTGGTTTAATTCCTAAGTAATGTGACTTTCTAATCGCATTAGGCTAATTAGCCTACTTTTGTTGTTAAAAGGATTATTTTTCATCCAATTTCCATAAAATTATCTTTTCGATCTTTCTTAATGACTATATTCATTGTGAAAACAATGCAAATGAACCATGTATAAGATGACTTCATTAAAATCTAATAAACAATGGAGTCCTTGATCTTGAATTGCATTTCTTATTTATATTAATTGGTTGAATTCGAAAATAAAGAGTACCTCCTATCATTTCTGGTTATCAAGGCTCCTCTTTTGATTCCAACCAGACTTTTTAATAGAGGGATCATAGAATTAACATTTGTGGCTAAACAATTTAGTATATTAATTAAAGCAAACAAGTCTAAACAATATTAAAACTCTAAATCTGTTTACTCCTATCGGCTAAAGCAATCATTCATGTTGGTTTGCATTTGGCATTAATATTAAGTTGTTTAATTCCTAAGTAATGTGACTTTCTAATCGCCTTAGGCTAATCAGCCTACTTTTTTTATTAGAAGGATTATATTTCGTGCAATGACCGTAAAAATTATCCTTTGTGTCTTTCTTAATGACTATATTCATTGTGAAAACAATGCCAATGAACCATCTATAACATGAATTCATTGAAATCTAATAAACAATGGAGTCCTTGATTTGGAATTGCATTTCTTATTGATATTAATTGGTTGAATTCGAAAATAAAAAGTACCTCCTATCATTTCTAGTAATGAAGGCTCCTTTTTGGTGGAAAACAGACGTTTTGATAGAGGGATCATAAAATTAACATTTGTGACTAAACAATTTAGCATATTAATTAAAACAAACAAGACTAAACAGTATTAAAACTCTAAATCTATTTACTTCTATCGGCAAAAGCTGTCATTCATGTTGGTTTGCATTTGGCATTAATATTAAGTGGTTTTAATTCCTAAGTAATGTGACTTTCTAATCGCATTAGGCTAATTAGCCTACTTTTGTTGTTAGAAGGATTATTTTTCATCCAATTTCCATAAAATTAACTTTTTGATCTTTCTTAATGACTATATTCATTGTGAAAACAATGCAAATGAACCATGTATAACATGACTTCATTAAAATCTAATAAACAATGGAGTCCTTGATCTTGAATTGCATTTCTTATTTATATTAATTGGTTGAATTCCAAAATAAAGAGTACCTCCTATCATTTCTGGATATCAAGGCTCCTCTTTTGGTTCCAACCAGACTTTTTAATAGAGGGATCATAGAATTAACATTTGTGGTTAAACAATTTAGTATATTAATTAAAGCAAACAAGTCTGAACAATATTAAAACTCTAAATATGTTTACTCCTATCGGCTAAAGCAGTCATTCATGTTGGTTTGCATTTGGCATTAATATTAAGTTGTTTAATTCCAAAGTAATGTGACTTTCTAATTGCCTTAGGCTAATCAGCCTACTTTTTTTTATTAGAAGGATTATATTTCATGCAATGACCATAAAATTATCCTTTGTGTCTTATTTAATGACTATATTCATTGTGAAAACAATGCCAATGAACCATCTATAACATGAATTCATTGAAATCTAATAAACAATGGAGTCCTTGATCTGGAATTGCATTTCTTATTGATATTAATTGGTTGAATTCGAAAATAAAAAGTACCTCCTATCATTTCTAGTAATGAAGGCTCCTTTTTGGTGGAAAACAGACGTTTTGATAGAGGGATCATAAAATTAACATTTGTGACTAAACAATTTAGCATATTAATTAAAACAAACAAGACTAAACAGTATTAAAACTCTAAATCTATTTACTTCTATCGGCAAAAGCTGTCATTCATGTTGGTTTGCATTTGGCATTAATATTAAGTGGTTTAATTCCTAAGTAAAGTGACTTTCTAATCGCATTAGGCTAATTAGCCTACTTTTGTTGTTAAAAGGATTATTTTTCATCCAATTTCCATAAAATTATCTTTTCGATCTTTCTTAATGACTATATTCATTGTGAAAACAATGCAAATGAACCATGTATAAGATGACTTCATTAAAATCTAATAAACAATGGAGTCCTTGATCTTGAATTGCATTTCTTATTTATATTAATTGGTTGAATTCGAAAATAAAGAGTACCTCCTATCATTTCTGGTTATCAAGGCTCCTCTTTTGATTCCAACCAGACTTTTTAATAGAGGGATCATAGAATTAACATTTGTGGCTAAACAATTTAGTATATTAATTAAAGCAAACAAGTCTAAACAATATTAAAACTCTAAATCTATTTACTCCTATCGGCTAAAGCAATCATTCATGTTGGTTTGCATTTGGCATTAATATTAAGTTGTTTAATTCCTAAGTAATGTGACTTTCTAATCGCCTTAGGCTAATCAGCCTACTTTTTTTATTAGAAGGATTATATTTCATGCAATGACCATAAAATTATCCTTTGTGTCTTATTTAATGACTATATTCATTGTGAAAACAATGCCAATGAACCATCTATAACATGAATTCATTGAAATCTAATAAACAATGGAGTCCTTGATCTGGAATTGCATTTCTTATTGATATTAATTGGTTGAATTCGAAAATAAAAAGTACCTCCTATCATTTCTAGTAATGAAGGCTCCTTTTTGGTGGAAAACAGACGTTTTGATAGAGGGATCATAAAATTAACATTTGTGACTAAACAATTTAGCATATTAATTAAAACAAACAAGACTAAACAGTATTAAAACTCTAAATCTATTTACTTCTATCGGCAAAAGCTGTCATTCATGTTGGTTTGCATTTGGCATTAATATTAAGTGGTTTAATTCCTAAGTAAAGTGACTTTCTAATCGCATTAGGCTAATTAGCCTACTTTTGTTGTTAAAAGGATTATTTTTCATCCAATTTCCATAAAATTATCTTTTCGATCTTTCTTAATGACTATATTCATTGTGAAAACAATGCAAATGAACCATGTTATAACATGACTTCATTAAAATCTAATAAACAATGGAGTCCTTGATCTTGAATTGCATTTCTTATTTATATTAATTGGTTGAATTCGAAAATAAAGAGTACCTCCTATCATTTCTGGTTATCAAGGCTCCTCTTTTGATTCCAACCAGACTTTTTAATAGAGGGATCATAGAATTAACATTTGTGGTTAAACAATTTAGTATATTAATTAAAGCAAACAAGTCTGAACAATATTAAAACTCTAAATATGTTTACTCCTATCGGCTAAAGCAGTCATTCATGTTGGTTTGCATTTGGCATTAATATTAAGTTGTTTAATTCCTAAGTAATGTGACTTTCTAATCGCCTTAGGCTAATCAGCCTACTTTTTTTATTAGAAGGATTATATTTCGTGCAATGACCGTAAAATTATCCTTTGTGTCTTTCTTAATGACTATATTCATTGTGAAAACAATGCCAATGAACCATCTATAACATGAATTCATTGAAATCTAATAAACAATGGAGTCCTTGATCTGGAATTGCATTTCTTATTGATATTAATTGGTTGAATTCGAAAATAAAAAGTACCTCCTATCATTTCTAGTAATGAAGGCTCCTTTTTGGTGGAAAACAGACGTTTTGATAGAGGGATCATAAAATTAACATTTGTGACTAAACAATTTAGCATATTAATTAAAACAAACAAGACTAAACAGTATTAAAACTCTAAATCTATTTACTTCTATCGGCAAAAGCTGTCATTCATGTTGGTTTGCATTTGGCATTAATATTAAGTGGTTTAATTCCTAAGTAAAGTGACTTTCTAATCGCATTAGGCTAATTAGCCTACTTTTGTTGTTAAAAGGATTATTTTTCATCCAATTTCCATAAAATTATCTTTTCGATCTTTCTTAATGACTATATTCATTGTGAAAACAATGCAAATGAACCATGTATAAGATGACTTCATTAAAATCTAATAAACAATGGAGTCCTTGATCTTGAATTGCATTTCTTATTTATATTAATTGGTTGAATTCGAAAATAAAGAGTACCTCCTATCATTTCTGGTTATCAAGGCTCCTCTTTTGATTCCAACCAGACTTTTTAATAGAGGGATCATAGAATTAACATTTGTGGCTAAACAATTTAGTATATTAATTAAAGCAAACAAGTCTAAACAATATTAAAACTCTAAATCTATTTACTCCTATCGGCTAAAGCAATCATTCATGTTGGTTTGCATTTGGCATTAATATTAAGTTGTTTAATTCCAAAGTAATGTGACTTTCTAATTGCCTTAGGCTAATCAGCCTACTTTTTTTATTAGAAGGATTATATTTCATGCAATGACCATAAAATTATCCTTTGTGTCTTATTTAATGACTATATTCATTGTGAAAACAATGCCAATGAACCATCTATAACATGAATTCATTGAAATCTAATAAACAATGGAGTCCTTGATCTGGAATTGCATTTCTTATTGATATTAATTGGTTGAATTCGAAAATAAAAAGTACCTCCTATCATTTCTAGTAATGAAGGCTCCTTTTTGGTGGAAAACAGACGTTTTGATAGAGGGATCATAAAATTAACATTTGTGACTAAACAATTTAGCATATTAATTAAAACAAACAAGACTAAACAGTATTAAAACTCTAAATCTATTTACTTCTATCGGCAAAAGCTGTCATTCATGTTGGTTTGCATTTGGCATTAATATTAAGTGGTTTAATTCCTAAGTAATGTGACTTTCTAATCGCATTAGGCTAATTAGCCTACTTTTGTTGTTAGAAGGATTATTTTTCATCCAATTTCCATAAAATTATCTTTTCGATCTTTCTTAATGACTATATTCATTGTGAAAACAATGCAAATGAACCATGTATAACATGACTTCATTAAAATCTAATAAACAATGGAGTCCTTGATCTTGAATTGCATTTCTTATTTATATTAATTGGTTGAATTCCAAAATAAAGAGTACCTCCTATCATTTCTGGTTATCAAGGCTCCTCTTTTGGTTCCAACCAGACTTTTTGATAGAGGGATCATAGAATTAACATTTGTGCCTAAACAATTTAGTATATTAATTAAAGCAAACAAGTCTAAACAATATTAAAACTCAAAATCTGTTTACTCCTATTGGCTAAAGAAGTCATTCATGTTGGTTTGCATTTGGCATTAATATTAAGTTTTTTAATTCCTAAGTAATGTGACTTTCTAATCGCCTTAGGCTAATCAGCCTACTTTTTTTATTAGAAGGATTATATTTCATGCAATGACCATAAAATTATCCTTTGTGTCTTTGTTAATGACTATATTCATTGTGAAATCAATGCCAATGAACCATCTATAACATGAATTCATTGAAATCTAATAAACAATGGAGTCCTTGATCTTGAATTTCATTTCTTATTGATATTAATTGGTTGAATTCCAAAATAAAGAGTACCTCCTATCATTTCTAGTAATGAAGTCTCCTTTTTGGTTGCAAATAGACATTTTGATAGAGGGATCATAAAATTAACCTTTGTGACTAAATAATTTAGCATATTAATTAAAACAAACAAGTCTAAATAGTATTAAAAATCTAAATCTGTTTGCTTCCTTCGGCCACAACTGTCATTCATGTTTGTTTGCATTTGGCATTAATTTTAAGGGGTTTCATTCCAAAATAATTTGACTTTTTTACCAGCTTATGCTAATAACTCTTCTTTTGTAGTTAGAAGGACTATTTTTCGTGCAATGACCATAAAAGTATCTTTTCTATCTTTCTTAATGACTATATTCATTGTGAAAACAATCCAAATGAACCATGTATAACATAACTTCATTAAAATCTAATAAATAACGGAGTCCTTGATCTTGAATTGCATTTCTTATTGATATTAATTTGTTGAATTTCAAAATAAAGAGTACCTCCTATCATTTCTGGTTGTCAGTGCTCTTTTTTGGTGCCAACCAAACTTTTGGATAAAGGGATCATAGAATTAACATTTGTGGCTAAACAATTTATCATATTAATTACAACACACAAGTCTAAACAGTATTAAAAATCTAAATCTGTTTACTTCCATTGGCCACATCAGTCATTCATGTTTGTTTGCATTTGGCATTAATTTTAAGGGGTTTCATTCCTAAATAATGTGACTTTCTTACCAGCTTATGCTAATCACTCTACTTTTGTTGTTAGAAGGACTATTTTTCATGCAATGACCGTTAAATTATCTTTTGTGTCTTTCTTAATGACTATATTCATTGTGAAAACAATGCGAATGAACCATCTATAACATGAATTCATTGAAATCTAATAAACAATGGAGTCCTTGATCTGGAATTGCATTTCCTATTGATGTTAATTGGTTGAATTCCAAAATAAAGAGTACCTCCTATCATTTCTAGTAATGAAGGCTCCTTTTTGGTTGCAAACAGACGTTTTGATAGAGGGATTATAAAATTAACCTTTGTGACAAAACAATTTAGCATATTAATTAAAACAAACAAGTCTAAATAGTATTAAAAATCTAAATCTGTTTACTTCCTTCGGCCACAACAGTCATTCATGTTTGTTTGCATTTGGCATTAATTTTAAGGGGTTTCATTCCTAAATAATTTGACTTTCTTACTAGCTCATGCTAATCACTCTTCTTTTGTAGTTAGAAGGACTATTTTTCATGCAAGGACCATAAAAGTATCTTTTGTGTCTTTCTTAAAGACTATACTCATTGTGAAAACAATGCCAATGAACCATCTATAACATGAATTCATTGAAATCTAAAAAACAATGGAGTCCTTGATCTGGAATTGCATTTCTTATTGATATTAATTGGTTGAATTCGAAAATAAAAAGTACCTCCTATCATTTCTAGTAATGAAGGCTCCTTTTTGGTTGAAAACAGACGTTTTGATAGAGGGATCATAAAATTAACATTTGTGACTAAACAATTTAGCATATTAATTAAAACAAACAAGACTAAACAGTATTAAAACTCTAAATCTATTTACTTCTATCGGCAAAAGCTGTCATTCATGTTGGTTTGCATTTGGCATTAATATTAAGTGGTTTAATTCCTAAGTAATGTGACTTTCTAATCGCATTAGGCTAATTAGCCTACTTTTGTTGTTAGAAGGATTATTTTTCATCCAATTTCCATAAAATTATCTTTCCGATCTTTCTTAATGACTATATTCATTGTGAAAACAATGCAAATGAACCATGTATAACATGACTTCATTCAAATCTAATAAACAATGGAGTCCTTGATCTTGAATTGCATTTCTTATTTATATGAATTGGTTGAATTCCAAAATAAAGATTACCTCCTATCATTTCTGGTTATTAAGGCTCCTCTTTTGGTTCCAACCAGACTTTTCGATAGAGGGATCATAGAATTAACATTTGTGCCTAAACAATTTAGTATATTAATTAAAGCAAACAAGTCTTAACAATATTAAAACTGTAAATCTATTTACTCCTATCGGCTAAAGCAGTCATTCATGTTGGTTTGCATTTGGCATTAATATTAAGTTGTTTAATTCTTAAGTAATGTCACTTTCTAATCGCCCTAGGCTAATCAGCCTACTTTTTTTATTAGAAGGATTATTTTTCATGCAATGACCATAAAATTATCCTTTGTGTCTTTCTTAATGACTATATTCATTGTGAAAACAATGCCAATGAACCATCTATAACATGAATTCATTGAAATCTAATAAACAATGGAGTCCTTGATCTTGAATTTCATTTCTTATTGATATTAATTGGTTGAATTCCAAAATAAAGAGTACCTCCTATCATTTCTAATAATGAAGGCTCCTTTTTGATTGCAAACAGACATTTTGATAGAGGGATCATAAAATAAACATTTGTGACTAAACAATTTAGCATATTAATTAAAACAAAGAAGTCTAAATAGTATTAAAAATCTAAATCTGTTTACTTCCCTCGGCCACAGTAGTCATTCATGTTTGTTTGCATTTGGCATTAATTTTAAGGGGTTTCATTCCAAAATAATTTGACTTTCTTACCAGCTTATGCTAATCACTCTTCTTTTGTAGTTAGAAGGACTATTTTTCATGCAATGACCATAAAAGTATCTTTTCTGTCTTTCTTAATGACTATATAAATTATGAAAACAATCCAAATGAACCATGTATAACATAACTTCATTAAAATCTAATAAATAACAGAGTCCTTGATCTTGAATTGCATTTCTTATTGATATTAATTGGTTGAATTTCAAAATAAAGAGTACCTCCTATCATTTCTGGTTGTCAATGCTCCTTTTTTGGTTCCAACCAGACTTTTGGATATAGGGATCATAGAATTAACATTTGTGGCTAAACAATTTAGCATATTAATTACAACACACAAGTCTAAACAGTATTAAAAATCTAAATCTGTTTACTTCCATTGGCCACAACAGTCATTCATGTTTGTTTGCATTTGGCATTAATTTTAAGGGGTTTCATTCCTAAATAATGTGACTTTCTTACCAACTTATGCTAATCACTGTACTTTTGTTGTTAGAAGGACTATTTTTCATGCAATGACCATAAAATTATCTTTTGTGTCTTTCTTAATCACTATATTCATTGTGAAAACAATGCCAATGAACCACCTATAACATGAATTCATTGAAATCTAATAAACAATGGAGTCTTTCATCTGGAATTGCATTTCTTATTGATATTAATTGGTTGAATTCGAAAATAAAAAGTACCTCCTATCATTTCTAGTAATGAAGGCTCCTTTTTGGTTGAAAACAGACGTTTTGATAGAGGGATCATAAAATTAACATTTGTGACTAAACAATTTAGCATATTAATTAAAACAAACAAGACTAAATAGTATTAAAACTCTAAATCTATTTACTTCTGTCGGCCAAAGTAGTCATTCATGTTGGTTTGCATTTGGCATTAATATTAAGTGGTTTAATTCCTAAGTAATGTGACTTTCTAATCGCATTAGGCTAATTAGCCTACTTTTGTTGTTAGAAGGATTATTTTTCATCCAATTTCCATAAAATTATCTTTCCGATCTTTCTTAATGACTATATTCATTGTGAAAACAATGCAAATGAACAATGTATAACATGACTTCATTCAAATCTAATAAACAATGGAGTCCTTGATCTTGAATAGCATTTCTTATTTATATTAATTGGTTGAATTCCAAAATAAAGAGTACCTCATATCATTTCTGGTTATTAAGGCTCCTCTTTTGGTTACAACCAGACTTTTTGATAGAGGTATCATAGAATTAACATTTGTGCCTAAACAATTTAGTATATTAATTAAAGCAAACAAGTCTTAACAATATTAAAACTCTAAATCTGTTTACTCCTATCGGTTAAAGCAGTCATTCATGTTGGTTTGCATTTGGCATTAATATTAAGTTGTTTAATTCCTAAGTAATGTGACTTTCTAATCGCCCTAGGCTAATCAGCCTACTTTTTTTATTAGAAGGATTATTTTTCATGCAATGACCATAAAATTATCCTTTATGTCTTTCTTAATGACTATATTCATTGTGAAAACAATGCCAATGAACCATCTATAACATGAATTCATTGAAATCTAATAGACAATGGAGTCCTTGATCTTGAATTTCATTTCTTATTGATATTAATTGGTTGAATTCCAAAATAAAGAGTACCTCCTATCATTTCTAGTAATGAAGGCTCCTTTTTGGTTGCAAATAGACGTTTTGATAGAGGGATCATAAAATTAACATTTGTGACTAAATAATTTAGCATATTAATTAAAACAAACAAGTCTAAATAGTATTAAAAATCTAAATCTGTTTGCTTCCTTTGGCCACAACTTTCATTCATGTTTGTTTGCATTTGGCATTAATTTTAAGGGGTTTCATTCCAAAATAATTTGACTTTTTTACCAGCTTATGCTAATCACTCTTCTTTTGTAGTTAGAAGGACTATTTTTCGTGCAATGACCATAAAAGTATCTTTTCTATCTTTCTTAATGACTATATTCATTGTGAAAACAATCCAAATGAACCATGTATAACATAACTTCATTAAAATCTAATAAATAACGGAGTCCTTGATCTTGAATTGCATTTCTTATTGATATTAATTTGTTGAATTTCAAAATAAAGAGTACCTCCTATCATTTCTGGTTGTCAGTGCTCTTTTTTGGTGCCAACCAAACTTTTGGATAAAGGGATCATAGAATTAACATTTGTGGCTAAACAATTTATCATATTAATTACAACACACAAGTCTAAACAGTATTAAAAATCTAAATCTGTTTACTTCCATTGGCCACATCAGTCATTCATGTTTGTTTGCATTTGGCATTAATTTTAAGGGGTTTCATTCCTAAATAATGTGACTTTCTTACCAGCTTATGCTAATCACTCTACTTTTGTTGTTAGAAGGACTATTTTTCATGCAATGACCGTTAAATTATCTTTTGTGTCTTTCTTAATGACTATATTCATTGTGAAAACAATGCGAATGAACCATCTATAACATGAATTCATTGAAATCTAATAAACAATGGAGTCCTTGATCTGGAATTGCATTTCTTATTGATGTTAATTGGTTGAATTCCAAAATAAAGAGTACCTCCTATCATGTCTAGTAATGAAGGCTCCTTTTTGGTTGCAAACAGACGTTTTGATAGAGGGATTATAAAATTAACATTTGTGACAAAACAATTTAGCATATTAATTAAAACAAACAAGTCGAAATAGTATTAAAAATCTAAATCTGTTTACTTCCTTCGGCCACAACAGTCATTCATGTTTGTTTGCATTTGGCATTAATTTTAAGGGGTTTCATTCCTAAATAATTTGACTTTCTTACTAGCTCATGCTAATCACTCTTCTTTTGTAGTTAGAAGGACTATTTTTCATGCAAGGACCATAAAAGTATCTTTTGTGTCTTTCTTAAAGACTATACTCATTGTGAAAACAATGCCAATGAACCATCTATAACATGAATTCATTGAAATCTAAAAAACAATGGAGTCCTTGATCTGGAATTGCATTTCTTATTGATATTAATTGGTTGAATTCGAAAATAAAAAGTACCTCCTATCATTTCTAGTAATGAAGGCTCCTTTTTGGTTGAAAACAGACGTTTTGATAGAGGGATCATAAAATTAACATTTGTGACTAAACAATTTAGCATATTAATTAAAACAAACAAGACTAAACAAAATTAAAACTCTAAATCTATTTACTTCTATCGGCAAAAGCTGTCATTCATGTTGGTTTGCATTTGGCATTAATATTACGTGGTTTAATTCCTAAGTAATGTGACTTTCTAATCGCATTAGGCTAATTAGCCTACTTTTTAAGTTAGAAGGATTATTTTTCATCCAATTTCCATAAAATTATCTTTTCGATCTTTCTTAATGACTATATTCATTGTGAAAACAATGCAAATGAACCATGTATAACATGACTTCATTAAAATCTAATAAACAATGGAGTCCTTGATATTGAATTGCATTTCTTATTTATATTAATTGGTTGAATTCCAAAATAAAGAGTACCTCCTATCATTTCTGGTTATCAAGGCTCCTCTTTTGGTTCCAACCAGACTTTTTAATAGAGGGATCATAGAATTAACATTTGTGGCTAAACAATTTAGTATATTAATTAAAGCAAACAAGTCTAAACAATATTAAAACTCTAAATCTGTTTACTCCTATCGGCTAAAGCAGTCATTCATGTTGGTTTGCAGTTGGCATTAATATTAAGTTGTTTAATTCCTATGTAATGTGACTTTCTAATCGCCTTAGGCTAATCAGCCTACTTTTTTTATTAGAAGGATTATGTTTCATGCAATGACCATAAAATTATCCTTTGTGTCTTTCTTAATGACTATATTCATTTTGAAAACAATGCCAATGAACCATCTATAACATGAATTCATTGAAATCTAATAAACAATGAAGTCCTTGATCTGGAATTGCATTTCTTATTGATATTAATTGGTTGAATTCGAAAATAAAAAGTACCTCCTATCATTTCTAGTAATGAAGGCTCCTTTTTGGTTGAAAACAGACATTTTGATAGAGGGATCATAAAATTAACATTTGTGACTAAACAATTTAGCATATTAATTAAAACAAACAAGACTAAACAGTATTAAAACTCTAAATCTATTTAGTTCTATCGGCCAAAGGATTCATTCATGTTGGTTTGCATTTGGCATTAATATTAAGTGGTTTAATTCCTAAGTAATGTGACTTTCTAATCGCATTTGGCTAATTAGCCTACTTTTGTTGTTAGAAGGATTATTTTTCATCCAATTTCAATAAAATTATCTTTTCGATCTTTCTTAATGACTATATTCATTGTGAAAACAATGCAAATGAACCATGTATAACATGACTTCATTAAAATCTAATAAACAATGGAGTCCTTGATCTTGAATTCCATTTCTTATTTATATTAATTGGTTGAATTCCAAAATAAAGAGTACTTCCTATCATTTCTGGTTATCAAGGCTCCTCTTTTGGTTCCAACCAGACTTTTTGATAGAGGGATCATAGAATTAACATTTGTGCCTAAACAATTTAGTATATTAATTAAAGCAAACAAGTCTAAACAATATTAAAACACTAAATCTGTTTACTCCTATCGACTAAAGTAGTCATTCATTTTTGTTTGCATTTGGCATTAACATTAAGTTGTTTAATTCCTAAGTAATGTGACTTTCTAATCGTCTTAGGCTAATCAGCCTACTTTTTTTATTAGAAGGATTATATTTCATGCAATGACCATAAAATTATCCTTTTTGTCTTTCTTAATGACTATATTCATTGTGAAAACAATGCCAATGAACCATCTATAACATGAATTCATTGAAATCTAATAAAAAATGGAGTCCTTGATCATGAATTGCATTTCTTATTGATATTAATTGGTTGAATTCCAAAATAAAGAGTACCTCCTATCATTTCTAGTAATGAAGGCTCCATTTTGGTTGCAAACAGATGTTTTGATAGAGGGATCATAAAATTAACATTTGTGACTAAATAATTTAACATATTAATTAAAACAAACAAGTCTAAATAGTATTAAAAATCTAAATCTGTTTGCTTCCTTCGGCCACAACAGTCATTCACGTTTGTTTGCATTTGGCATTAATTTTAAGGGTTTTCATTCCAAAATAATTTGACTTTCTTACCAGCTTATGCTAATCACTCTTCTTTTGTAGTTAGAAGGACTATTTTTCATGCAATGACCATAAAAGTATCTTTTCTATCTTTCTTAATGACTATATTCATTGTGAAAACAATCCAAATGAACCATGTATAAAACAACTTCATTAAAATCTAATAAATAACGGAGTCTTTGATCTTGAATTGCATTTCTTATTGATATTAATTGGTTGAATTTCAAAATAAAGAGTACCTCCTATCATTTTTGGTTGTCAATGCTCCTTTTTTGGTGCCAACCAGACTTGTGGATAAAGGGATCATAGAATTAACATTTGTGCCTAAACAATTTAGCATATTAATTACAACAAACAAGTCCAAACAGTATTAAAAATCTAAATCTGTTTACTTCCATTGGCCACAGCAGTCATTCATGTTTGTTTGCATTTGGCATTAATTTTAAGGGGTTTCATTCCTAAATAATGTGACTTTCTTACCAGCTTATGCTAATCACTCTACTCTTGTTGTTAGAAGGACTATTTTTCATGCAATGACCATTAAATTATCTTTTGTGTCTTTCTTAATGACTATATTCATTGTGAAAACAATGCGAATGAACCATCTATAACATGAATTCATTGAACTCTAATAAACAATGCAGTCCTTGATCTTGAATTGCATTTCTTATTGATATTAATTGGTTGAATTCGAAAATAAACAGTACCTCCTATCATTTCTAGTAATGAAGGCTCCTTTTTGGTTGTAAACAGACGTTTTGATAGAGGGATCGTAAAATTAACATTTGTGACTAAACAATTTAGCATAGTAATTAAAACAAACAAGACTAAGCAGTATTAAAACTCTAAATCTATTTACTTCTATCAGCCAAAGCAGTCATTCATGTTGGTTTGCATTTGGCATTAATATTAAGTGGTTTAATTCCTAAGTAATGTGACTTTCTAATCGCATTAGGCTAATTAGCCTACTTTTGTTGTTAGAAGGATTATTTTTCATCCAATTTCCATAAAATTATCTTTTCGATCTTTCTTAATGACTATATTCATTGTGAAAACAATGCAAATGAACCATGTATAACATGACTTCACTCAAATCTAATAAACAATGAAGTCCTTAATCGTGAATTGCATTTCTTATTGATATTAATTGGTTGAATTTCAAAATAAAGAGTACCCCCTATCATTTCTGGTTATCAATGCTCCTTTTTTGGTTCCAACCAGACTTTTGGATAAAGGGATCATAGAATTAACATTTGTGGCTAAACAATTTAGTATATTAATTACAACACACAAGTCTAAACAGTATTAAAAATCTAAATCTGTTTACTTCCATTGGCCACAGGAGTCATTCATGTTTGTTTGCATTTGGCATTAATTTTAAGGGGTTTCATTCCTAAATAATGTGACTTTCTTACCAGCCTATGCTAATCACTCTACTTTTGTTATTAGAAGGACTATTTTTCATGCAATAACCATAAAATTATCCTTTGTGTCTTTCTTAAAGACTATATTCATTGTGAAAATAATGCCAATGAACCATCAATAACATGAATACATTCAAATCTAATAAACAATGGAGTTCTTGATCTTGAATTGCATTTCTTTTTGATATTAATTGGTTGATTTCGAAAATAAAGAGTACCTCGTATCATTTCTAGTTATCAAGGCTTCTTTTTGGTTGCAAACAGACTTTTTGATAGAGGGATCATAGAATTAACATTTGTGACTAAACAATTTAGCTTATTAATTAAAACAAACAAGTCTAAATAGTATTAAAACTCTAAATCTATTTACTTGTATCGGCCAAGGAGTCATTCATGTTTGTTTGCATTTGGCATTAATATTAAGTGGTTTAATTCATAAGTAATGTGACTTTCTAACCGCCTTAGGCTAATCAGCCTACTTTTGTTGTTAGAAGGATTATTTTTCATCCAACTACCATAAAATTATCTTTTCTGTCTTTCTTAATGACTATATTCATTGTGAAAACAATGCAAATGAACCATGTATAACATGACTTCATTCAAATCTAATAAATAACGGAGTCCTTGATCTTGAATTGCATTTCTTATTGATATTAATTGGTCGAATTCCAAAGTAAAGAGTACCTCCTATCATTTCTGGTTATCAAAGCTCCATTTTTGGTTCCAACCAGACATTTGGATAGAGGGATCATAGAATTAACATTTGTGGCTAAACAATTTAGCATATTAATTACAACAAACAAGTCTAAACAGTATTAAAAATCTAAATCTGTTTACTTCAATTGGCCATAGCAGTCATTCATGTTTGTTTGCATTTGGCATTAATTTAAGGGGTTTCATTCCTAAATATTGTAACTTTCATACCAGCTTATGCTAATCACTCTACTTTTGTTGTTAAAAGGACTATTTTTCATGCAATGACCATAAAAGTATCTTTTGTGTCTTTTTTAATGACTATATTCATTGTGAAGATGATGCCAATGAACCATCTATAACATGAATTCATTCAAATCTAATAAACAATGGAGTTCTTGATCTTGAATTGCATTTCTTATTGATATTAATCGGTTGAATTCAAAAATAAAGAGTACCACCTATCATTTCTAGTTATTAAGGCTC
The DNA here is from genome assembly GCA_037897445.1 of Ceriops zippeliana. Lineage (NCBI taxonomy): Eukaryota > Viridiplantae > Streptophyta > Magnoliopsida > Malpighiales > Rhizophoraceae > Ceriops > Ceriops zippeliana. Next base: position 82,728 of record JBAPLH010000161.1, read on the forward strand.
CTTTTTGGTTGCAAATAGACTTTTTGATAGAGGGATCATAGAATTAACATTTATGACTAAACAATTTAGCAAATTAATTAAAACAAACAAGTCTAAACAGTATTAAAACTCTAAATCTATTTACTTCTATCGGCCAAAGGAGTCATTCATGTTGGTTTGTATTTGGCATTAATATTTAGTGGTTTACATCATAAGTACTGTCACTTTCTAATCACCTTAGGCTAATTAGCCTGCTTTTGTTGTTAGAAGGATTATTTTTCACGCAATTACCATAAAATTATCTTTTCTGTCTTTATTAATGACTATATTCATTGTGAAAGCAATGCAAATGAACCATGTATAACATGACGTCATTCAAATCTAAGAAACAACGGAGTCCTTGAACTTGAATTGCATTTCTTATTTATATTAATTGGTTGATTTCCAAAATAAAGAGTACCTCCTATCATTTCTGGTTATCAAGGCTCCTCTTTTGGTTCCAACCAGACTTTTTGATAGAGGGACCATAGAATTAACATTTGTGACTAAACAATTTAGCATATTAATTAAAGCAAACAAGTCTAAACAGTATTAAAACTCTATATCTGTTTACTTTCTTCCGGCTACAATAGTCATTCATTTTTGTTTGCATTTGGCATTAATTTTAAGGGGTTTCATTCGTAAATAATGTGACTTTCTTACCAGCTTATGCTAATCACTCTACTTTTGTTGTTAGAAGGACTATTTTTCATGCAATAACCATAAAATTATCCTTTGTGTCTTTCTTAAAGACTATATTCATTGTGAAAATAATGCCAATGAACCATCAATAGCATGAATACATTCAAATCTAATAAACAATGGAGTTCTTGATCTTGAATTGCATTTCTTTTTTATATTAATTGGTTGATTTCGAAAATAAAGAATACCTCGTATCATTTCTAGTTATCAAGGCTCCTTTTTGGTTGCAAACAGACTTTTTGATAGAGGGATCATAGAATTAACATTTGTGACTAAACAATTTAGCATATTAATTAAAACAAACAAGTCTAAACAGTATTAAAACTCTAAATCTATTTACTTGTATTGGCCAAAGGAGTCATTCATGTTGGTTTGCATTTGGCATTAATATTGAGTGGTTTAATTCATAAGTAATGTGACTTTCTAACCGCCTTAGGCTAATCAGCCTACTTTTGTTGTTAGAAGGATTATTTTTCATCCAACTACCATAAAATTATCTTTTCTGTCTTTCTTAATGACTATATTCTTAGTGAAAACAATGCAAATGAACCATGTATAACATGACGTCATTCAAATCTAATAAATAACGGAGTCCTTGATCTTGAATTGCATTTCTTATTGATATTAATTGGTTGAATTCCAAAGTAAAGAGTACCTCCTATCATTTCTGGTTATCAATGCTCCTTTTTTGGTTCCAACCATACATTTGGATAGAGGGATCATAGAATTAACATTTGTGGCTAAACAATTTAGAATATTAATTACAACAAACATGTCTAAACAGTATTAAAAATCTAAATCTGTTTACTTCCATTGGCCACAGCAGTCATTCATGTTTGTTTGCATTTGGCATTAATTTTAAGGGGTTTCATTCCTAAGTAATGTGACTTTCTTACCAACTTATGCTAATCACTCTACTTTTATTGTTAGAAGGACTATTTTTCATGCAATGACCATCAAATTATCTTTTGTGTGTTTCTTAATGACTATATTCAGTGTCAAAACAATGCCAATGAACCATCTATAACATGAATTCATTCAAATATAATAAACAATGGAGTTCTTGATCTTGAATTGCATTTCTTATTGATATTAATTGGTTGAATTCGAGAATAAAGAGTACCTCCTATCATTTCTAGTAGTGAAGGCTCCTTTTTGGTTTCAAACAGAATTTTTGATTGAGGGATCATAGAATTAACATTTGTGACTAAACAATTTAGCATATTAATTAAAACAAACAAGTCTAAACATTATTAAAACTCTAAATCTATTTACTTCTATCGGCCAAAGGAGTCATTCATGTTGGTTTGTATTTGGCATTAATATGTAGTGGTTTACTTCATAAGTACTGTAACTTTCTAATCGCCTTAGGCTAATTAGCCTACTTTTGTTGTTAGAAGGATTATTTTTCACGCAATTACCATAAAATTATCTTTTCTGTCTTTATTAATGACTATATTCATTGTGAAAGCAATGCAAATGAACCATGTATAACATGACATCATTCAAATCTAATAAACAACGGAGTCTTTGATCTTGAATTGCATTTCTTATTTATATTAATTGGTTGATTTCCAAAATAAAGTGTACCTCCTATCATTTCTGGTTATGAAGGCTCCTCTTTTGGTTCCAACCAGACTTTTTGATAGAGGGACCATAGAATTAACATTTGTGACTAAACAATTTAGCATATTAATTAAAGCAAACAAGTCTAAACAGTATTAAAACTCTATATCTGTTTACTTCCTCCGGCCACAGTAGTCATTCATTTTTGTTTGCATTTGGCATTAATTTTAAGGGGTTTCATTCGTAAATAATGTGACTTTCTTACCAGCTTATGCTAATCACTCTACTTTTGTTGTTAAAAGGACTATTTTTCATGCAATGACCATAAAAGTATCTTTTGTGTCTTTCTTAATGACTATATTCATTGTGAAGACGATGCCAATGAACCATCTATAACATGAATTCATTCAAATCTAATAAACTATGGAGTTCTTGATTTTGAATTGCATTTCTTATTGATATTAATCGGTTGAATTCGAAAATAAAAAGTACCTCCTATGATTTCTAGTTATCAAGGATCCTTTTTGGTTGCAAACAGACTTTTTGATAGAGGGATCATACAATCAACATTTGTCACCAAACAATTTAGCATATTAATTAAAACAAACAAGTCTAAACAGTATTAAAACTCTAAATCTATTTACTTGTACCGGCCAAAGGAGTCATTCATGTTGGTTTGCATTTGGCATTAATATTAAGTGGTTTAATTCATAAGTAATGTGACTTTCTAATCGCATTGTGCTAATTAGCCTACTTTTGTTGTTAGAAGGATTATTTTTCTTCCAATTTCGATAAAATTATCTTTTCAATCTTTCTTAATGACTATATTCATTGCGAAAACAATGCAAATGAACCATGTATAACATGACTTCATTAAAATCTAATAAACGATGGAGTCCTTGATTTTGAATTGCATGTCTTATTTATATTAATTGGTTGAATTCCAAAATAAAGAGTACCTCCTATCATTTCTAGTAATGAAGGCTCCTTTTTGGTTGCAAATAGATGTTTTGATAGAGGGATCATAAAATTAACATTTGTGACTAAACAATTTAGCATATTAATTAAAACAAACAAGTCTAAATAGTATTAAAAATCTAAATCTGTTTACTTCCTTCGGCCACAGCAGTCATTTATGTTTGTTTGCATTTGGCATTAATTTTAAGGGGTTTCATTCCTAAATAATTTGACTTTCCTACCAGCTTATGCTAATCACTCTTCTTTTGTAGTTAGAAGGACTATTTTTCATGCAATGACCATAAAAGTATCTTTTCTGTCTTTCTTAATGACTATACTCATTGTGAAAACAATGCCAATGAACCATCTATAACATGAATTCATTGAAATTTAATAAACAATGGACTCCTTGATCTTGAATTGCATTTCTTATTGATATTAATTGGTTGAATTCAAAAATAAAGAGTATCTACTATCATTTCTATTTATCAAGGCTCCTCTTTTGGTTCCAAACAGACTTTTTCATACAGGGATCATAGAATTAACATTTGTGACTAAACAATTTAGCATATTAATTAAAACAAACAAGTCTAAACAGTATTAAAAATCTAAATCTATTTACTTCCTTCGGCCACAACAGTCATTCATGTTTGTTTGCATTTGGCATTAATTTTAAGGGGTTTCATTCCTAAAGAATGTGACTTTCTTTCCAACTTATGCTAATCACTCTACTTTTGTTGTTAGAAGTACTATTTTTTCATGCAATGACCGTAAAATTATTTTTTGTGTCTTACTTAATGACTATATTCATTGTGAAAACAATGCCAATGAACCATCTACAACATGAATTCATTGAAATCTAATAAACAATGGAGTCCTTGATCTTGAATTGCATTTCTTATTGATTTTAATAACCAATTAATATTGGTTGAATTCGAAAATAAAGAGTACCTCCTATCATTTCTAGTAATGAAGCCTCCTTTTTGGTTGCAAACAGATGTTTTGATAGAGGGATCATAAAATTAACATTTGTGACTAAACAATTTAGCATATTAATTAAAACAAACAAGACTAAACAATATTAAAAGTCTAAATCTATTTACTTCTACCGGCTAAAGCAGTCATTCATGTTGGTTTTCATTTGGCATTAATATTAAGTGGTTTAATTCATAAGTAATGTGACTTTCTAATGGCATTAGGCTAATTAGCCTACTTTTGTTATTAAAAGGATTATTTTTCATCCAATTTCCATAAAATTATCTTTTCGATCTTTCTTAATGACTATATTCATTGTGAAAACAATGCAAATGAACCATGTATAACATGACTTCATTCAAATCTAATAAACAATGGAGTCCTTGATCTTGAATTGCATTTCTTATTTATATTAATTGGTTGAATTCCAAAATAAAGAGTACCTCCTATCATTTCTGGTCATCAAGGCTCCTCTTTTGGTTCCAACCAGACTTTACGATAGAGGGATCATAGAATTAACATTTGTGCCTAAACAATTTAGCATATTAATTAAAGCAAACAAGTCTAAACAATATTAAAACTCTAAATCTGTTTACTTCTATTGGCCAAAGTAGTCATTCATGTTGGTTTGCATTTGGCATTAATATTAAGTGGTTTAATTCCTAAGTAATGTGACTTTCTAATCGCCTTAGGCAAATCAGCCTACTTTTTTTATTAGAAGGATTATTTTTCATGCAATTACCATAAAATTATCTTTTCTGTCTTTCTTAATGACTATATTCATTGTGAAAACAATGCAAATGAACCATGTATAACATGACTTCATTCAAATCTAATAAACAATGGGGTCCTTGATCTTGAATTTCATTTCTTATTGATTTTAATTGGTTGAATTCCAAAATAAAGAGTACCTCCTATCATTTCTGGTTATCGAGGCTCCTCTCTTGGTTTCAACTAGACTTTTTTATAGGGAGATTAAAAAATTAACATTTGTGGCTAAAAAATTTAGCATATTAATTAAAACAAACAAGTCTAAATAGTATTAAAAATATAAATTTGTTTACTTTCTTCGGCCACAGCAGTCGTTCATGTTTGTTTGCATTTGGCATTAATTTTAAGGGGTTTCATTCCTAAATAATTTGACTTTCTTTCCAGCTTATGCTAATCACTCTTCTTTTGTAGTGAGAAGGACTATTTTTCATGCAATGACCATAAAAGTATCTTTTGTGTCTTTCTTAATGACTATACTCATTGTGAAAACAATGCCAATGAACCATCTATAACATGAATTCATTGAAATCTAATAAACAATGGAGTCCTTGATCTTGAATTGCATTTCTTATTGATATTAATTGGTTGAATTCAAAAATAAAGAGTACCTCCTATCATTTCTATTTATGAAGGCTCCTCTTTTGTTTCCAAACAGACTTTTTCATACAGGGATCATAGAATTAACATTTGTCACTAAACAATTTAGCATATTAATTAAAACAAACAAGTCTAAACAGTATTAAAAATTTAAATCTGTTTACTTCCTTCGGCCACAACAGTCATTCATGTTTGTTTGCATTTGGCATTAATTTTAAGGCGTTTCATTCCTAAAGAATGTGACTTAGTTACCAGCTTATGCTAATCACTCTACTTTTGTTGTTAGAAGGACTATTTTTCATGCAATGACTATCAAATTATCTTTTTGTCTTTCTTGATGACTATTCTCATTGTGAAAACAATGCCAATGAACCATCTATAACATGAATTCATTGAAATCTAATAAACAATGGAGTCCTTGATCTGGAATTGCATTTCTTATTGATATTAATTGGTTGAATTCAAAAATAAAGAGTACCTCCTATCATTTCTATTTATGAAGGCTCCTCTTTTGTTTCCAAACAAACTTTTTCATCCAGGGATCATAGAATTAACATTTGTCACTAAACAATTTAGCATATTAATTAAAACAAACAAGTCTAAATAGTATTAAAAATCTAAATCTGTTTACTTCCTTCCTTCGGCCACAGCAGTCATTTATATTTGTTTGCATTTGGCATTAATTTTAAGGGGTTTCATTCCTAAATAATTTGACTTTCCTACCAGCTTATGCTAATCACTCTTCTTTTGTAGTTAGAAGGACTATTTTTCATGCAATTACCATAAAAGTATCTTTTCTGTCTTTCTTAATGACTATACTCATTGTGAAAACAATGCCAATGAACCATCTATAACATGAATTCATTGAAATTTAATAAACAATGGACTCCTTGATCTTGAATTGCATTTCTTATTGATATTAATTGGTTGAATTCGAAAATAAAGAGTATCTACTATCATTTCTATTTATCAAGGCTCCTCTTTTGGTTCCAAACAGACTTTTTCATACAGGGATCATAGAATTAACATTTGTGACTAAACAATTTAGCATACTAATTAAAACAAACAAGTCTAAACAGTATTAAAAATCTAAAACTGTTTACTTCCTTCGGCCACAACAGTCATTCATGTTTGTTTGCATTTGGCATTAATTTTAAGGCGTTTCATTCCTAAAGAATGTGACTTAGTTACCAGCTTATGCTAATCACTCTACTTTTGTTGTTAGAAGGACTATTTTTCATGCAATGACTATCAAATTATCTTTTTGTCTTTCTTGATGACTATTCTCATTGTGAAAACAATGCCAATGAACCATCTATAACATGAATTCATTGAAATCTAATAAACAATGGAGTCCTTGATCTGGAATTGCATTTCTTATTTATATTAATTGGTTGAATTCAAAAATAAAGAGTACCTCCTATCATTTCTATTTATGAAGGCTCCTCTTTTGTTTCCAAACAAACTTTTTCATCAAGGGATCATAGAATTAACATTTGTCACTAAACAATTTAGCATATTAATTAAAACAAACAAGTCTAAATAGTATTAAAAATCTAAATCTGTTTACTTCCTTTGGCCACAGCAGTCATTTATGTTTGTTTGCATTTGGCATTAATTTTAAGGGGTTTCATTCCTAAATAATTTGACTTTCCTACCAGCTTATGCTAATCACTCTTCTTTTGTAGTTAGAAGGACTATTTTTCATGCAATGACCATAAAAGTATCTTTTCTGTCTTTCTTAATGACTATACTCATTGTGAAAACAATGCCAATGAACCATCTATAACATGAATTCATTGAAATTTAATAAACAATGGACTCCTTGATCTTGAATTGCATTTCTTATTGATATTAATTGGTTGAATTCGAAAATAAAGAGTATCTACTATCATTTCTATTTATCAAGGCTCCTCTTTTGGTTCCAAACAGACTTTTTCATACAGGGATCATAGAATTAACATTTGTGACTAAACAATTTAGCATATTAATTAAAACAAACAAGTCTAAACACTATTAAAAATCTAAATCTGTTTACTTCCTTCGGCCACAACAGTCATTCATGTTTGTTTGCATTTGGCATTAATTTTAAGGGGTTTCATTCCTAAAGAATGTGACTTTCTTTCCAACTTATGCTAATCACTCTACTTTTGTTGTTAGAAGTACTATTTTTTCATGCAATGACCGTAAAATTATTTTTTGTGTCTTACTTAATGACTATATTCATTGTGAAAACAATGCCAATGAACCATCTACAACATGAATTCATTGAAATCTAATAAACAATGGAGTCCTTGATCTTGAATTGCAGTTCTTATTGATTTTAATAACCAATTAATATTGGTTGAATTCGAAAATAAAGAGTACCTCCTATCATTTCTAGTAATGAAGCCTCCTTTTTGGTTGCAAACAGATGTTTTGATAGAGGGATCATAAAATTAACATTTGTGACTAAACAATTTAGCATATTAATTAAAACAAACAAGACTAAACAATATTAAAAGTCTAAATCTATTTACTTCTACCGGCTAAAGCAGTCATTCATGTTGGTTTTCATTTGGCATTAATATTAAGTGGTTTAATTCATAAGTAATGTGACTTTCTAATGGCATTAGGCTAATTAGCCTACTTTTGTTATTAAAAGGATTATTTTTCATCCAATTTCCATAAAATTATCTTTTCAATCTTTCTTAATGACTATATTCATTGCGAAAACAATGCAAATGAACCATGTATAACATGACTTCATTAAAATCTAATAAACGATGGAGTCCTTGATTTTGAATTGCATGTCTTATTTATATTAATTGGTTGAATTCCAAAATAAAGAGTACCTCCTATCATTTCTAGTAATGAAGCCTCCTTTTTGGTTGCAAACAGATGTTTTGATAGAGGGATCATAAAATTAACATTTGTGACTAAACAATTTAGCATATTAATTAAAACAAACAAGACTAAACAATATTAAAAGTCTAAATCTATTTACTTCTACCGGCTAAAGCAGTCATTCATGTTGGTTTTCATTTGGCATTAATATTAAGTGGTTTAATTCATAAGTAATGTGACTTTCTAATGGCATTAGGCTAATTAGCCTACTTTTGTTATTAAAAGGATTATTTTTCATCCAATTTCCATAAAATTATCTTTTCGATCTTTCTTAATGACTATATTCATTGTGAAAACAATGCAAATGAACCATGTATAACATGACTTCATTCAAATCTAATAAACAATGGAGTCCTTGATCTTGAATTGCATTTCTTATTTATATTAATTGGTTGAATTCCAAAATAAAGAGTACCTCCTATCATTTCTGGTCATCAAGGCTCCTCTTTTGGTTCCAACCAGACTTTACGATAGAGGGATCATAGAATTAACATTTGTGCCTAAACAATTTAGCATATTAATTAAAGCAAACAAGTCTAAACAATATTAAAACTCTCTAAATCTGTTTACTTCTATTGGCCAAAGTAGTCATTCATGTTGGTTTGCATTTGGCATTAATATTAAGTGGTTTTAATTCCTAAGTAATGTGACTTTCTAAATCGCCTTAGGCAAATCAGCCTACTTTTTTTTTATTAGAAGGATTATTTTTCATGCAATTACCATAAAATTTATCTTTTCTGTCTTTCTTAATGACTATATTCATTGTGAAAACAATGCAAATGAACCATGTATAACATGACTTCATTCAAATCTAATAAACAATGGGGTCCTTGATCTTGAATTTCATTTCTTATTGATTTTAATTGGTTGAATTCCAAAATAAAGAGTACCTCCTATCATTTCTGGTTATCGAGGCTCCTCTCTTGGGTTTTCAACTAGACTTTTTTATAGGGAGATTAAAAAATTAACATTTGTGGCTAAAAAAATTTAGCATATTAATTAAAACAAACAAGTCTAAATAGTATTAAAAATATAAATTTGTTTACTTTCTTCGGGCCACAGCAGTCGTTCATGTTTGTTTGTTTGCATTTGGCATTAATTTTAAGGGGTTTCATTCCTAAATAAATTTGACTTTCTTTCCAGCTTATGCTAATCACTCTTCTTTTTGTAGTGAGAAGGACTATTTTTCATGCAATGACCATAAAAGTATCTTTTGTGTCTTTCTTAATGACTATACTCATTGTGAAAACAATGCCAATGAACCATCTATAACATGAATTCATTGAAATCTAATAAACAATGGAGTCCTTGATCTTGAATTGCATTTCTTATTGATATTAATTGGTTGAATTCAAAAATAAAGAGTACCTCCTATCATTTCTATTTATGAAGGCTCCTCTTTTGTTTCCAAACAGACTTTTTCATACAGGGATCATAGAATTAACATTTGTCACTAAACAATTTAGCATATTAATTAAAACAAACAAGTCTAAACAGTATTAAAAATTTAAATCTGTTTACTTCCTTCGGCCACAACAGTCATTCATGTTTGTTTGCATTTGGCATTAATTTTAAGGCGTTTCATTCCTAAAGAATGTGACTTAGTTACCAGCTTATGCTAATCACTCTACTTTTGTTGTTAGAAGGACTATTTTTCATGCAATGACTATCAAATTATCTTTTTGTCTTTCTTGATGACTATTCTCATTGTGAAAACAATGCCAATGAACCATCTATAACATGAATTCATTGAAATCTAATAAACAATGGAGTCCTTGATCTGGAATTGCATTTCTTATTGATATTAATTGGTTGAATTCAAAAATAAAGAGTACCTCCTATCATTTCTATTTATGAAGGCTCCTCTTTTGTTTCCAAACAAACTTTTTCATCCAGGGATCATAGAATTAACATTTGTCACTAAACAATTTAGCATATTAATTAAAACAAACAAGTCTAAATAGTATTAAAAATCTAAATCTGTTTACTTCCTTCGGCCACAGCAGTCATTTATATTTGTTTGCATTTGGCATTAATTTTAAGGGGTTTCATTCCTAAATAATTTGACTTTCCTACCAGCTTATGCTAATCACTCTTCTTTTGTAGTTAGAAGGACTATTTTTCATGCAATTACCATAAAAGTATCTTTTCTGTCTTTCTTAATGACTATACTCATTGTGAAAACAATGCCAATGAACCATCTATAACATGAATTCATTGAAATTTAATAAACAATGGACTCCTTGATCTTGAATTGCATTTCTTATTGATATTAATTGGTTGAATTCGAAAATAAAGAGTATCTACTATCATTTCTATTTATCAAGGCTCCTCTTTTGGTTCCAAACAGACTTTTTCATACAGGGATCATAGAATTAACATTTGTGACTAAACAATTTAGCATACTAATTAAAACAAACAAGTCTAAACAGTATTAAAAATCTAAAACTGTTTACTTCCTTCGGCCACAACAGTCATTCATGTTTGTTTGCATTTGGCATTAATTTTAAGGCGTTTCATTCCTAAAGAATGTGACTTAGTTACCAGCTTATGCTAATCACTCTACTTTTGTTGTTAGAAGGACTATTTTTCATGCAATGACTATCAAATTATCTTTTTGTCTTTCTTGATGACTATTCTCATTGTGAAAAACAATGCCAATGAACCATCTATAACATGAATTCATTGAAATCTAATAAACAATGGAGTCCTTGATCTGGAATTGCATTTCTTATTTATATTAATTGGTTGAATTCAAAAATAAAGAGTACCTCCTATCATTTCTATTTATGAAGGCTCCTCTTTTGTTTCCAAACAAACTTTTTCATCAAGGGATCATAGAATTAACATTTGTCACTAAACAATTTAGCATATTAATTAAAACAAACAAGTAAAATAGTATTAAAAATCTAAATCTGTTTACTTCCTTTGGCCACAGCAGTCATTTATGTTTGTTTGCATTTGGCATTAATTTTAAGGGGTTTCATTCCTAAATAATTTGACTTTCCTACCAGCTTATGCTAATCACTCTTCTTTTGTAGTTAGAAGGACTATTTTTTTCATGCAATGACCATAAAAGTATCTTTTCTGTCTTTCTTAATGACTATACTCATTGTGAAAACAATGCCAATGAACCATCTATAACATGAATTCATTGAAATTTAATAAACAATGGACTCCTTGATCTTGAATTGCATTTCTTATTGATATTAATTGGTTGAATTCGAAAATAAAGAGTATCTACTATCATTTCTATTTATCAAGGCTCCTCTTTTGGTTCCAAACAGACTTTTTCATACAGGGATCATAGAATTAACATTTGTGACTAAACAATTTAGCATATTAATTAAAACAAACAAGTCTAAACACTATTAAAAATCTAAATCTGTTTACTTCCTTCGGCCACAACAGTCATTCATGTTTGTTTGCATTTGGCATTAATTTTAAGGGGTTTCATTCCTAAAGAATGTGACTTTCTTTCCAACTTATGCTAATCACTCTACTTTTGTTGTTAGAAGTACTATTTTTTCATGCAATGACCGTAAAATTATTTTTTGTGTCTTACTTAATGACTATATTCATTGTGAAAACAATGCCAATGAACCATCTATACAACATGAATTCATTGAAATCTAATAAACAATGGAGTCCTTGATCTTGAATTGCAGTTCTTATTGATTTTAATAACCAATTAATATTGGTTGAATTCGAAAATAAAGAGTACCTCCTATCATTTCTAGTAATGAAGCCTCCTTTTTGGTTGCAAACAGATGTTTTGGATAGAGGGATCATAAAAATTAACATTTGTGACTAAACAATTTAGCATATTAATTAAAACAAACAAGACTAAACAATATTAAAAGTCTAAATCTATTTACTTCTACCGGCTAAAGCAGTCATTCATGTTGGTTTTCATTTGGCATTAATATTAAGTGGTTTAATTCATAAGTAATGTGAGTTTCTAATGGCATTAGGCTAATTAGCCTACTTTTGTTATTAAAAGGATTATTTTTCATCCAATTTCCATAAAATTATCTTTTCGATCTTTCTTAATGACTATATTCATTGTGAAAACAATGCAAATGAACCATGTATAACATGATTTCATTCAAATCTAATAAACAATGGAGTCCTTGATCTTGAATTGCATTTCTTATTTATATTAATTGGTTGAATTCCAAAATAAAGAGTACCTCCTATCATTTCTGGTCATCAAGGCTCCTCTTTTGGTTCCAACCAGACTTTACGATAGAGGGATCATAGAATTAACATTTGTGCCTAAACAATTTAGCATATTAATTAAAGCAAACAAGTCTAAACAATATTAAAACTCTAAATCTGTTTACTTCTATCGGCCAAAGTAGTCATTCATGTTGGTTTGCATTTGGCATTAATATTAAGTGGTTTAATTCCTAAGTAATGTGACTTTCTAATCGCCTTAGGCAAAATCAGCCTACTTTTTTTATTAGAAGGATTATTTTTCATGCAATTACCATAAAATTATCTTTTCTGTCTTTCTTAATGACTATATTCATTGTGAAAACAATGCAAATGAACCATGTATAACATGACTTCATTCAAATCTAATAAACAATGGGGTCCTTGATCTTGAATTTCATTTCTTATTGATTTTAATTGGTTGAATTCCAAAATAAAGAGTACCTCCTATCATTTCTGGTTATCGAGGCTCCCTCTCTTGGTTTCAACTAGACTTTTTTATAGGGAGATTAAAAAATTAACATTTGTGGCTAAAAAAATTTAGCATATTAATTAAAACAAACAAGTCTAAATAGTATTAAAAAAATATAAATTTGTTTACTTTCTTCGGCCACAGCAGTCGTTCATGTTTGTTTGCATTTGGCATTAATTTTAAAGGGTTTCATTCCTAAATAATTTGACTTTCTTTCCAGCTTATGCTAATCACTCTTCTTTTGTAGTGAGAAGGACTATTTTTCATGCAATGACCATAAAAGTATCTTTTGTGTCTTTCTTAATGACTATACTCATTGTGAAAAACAATGCCAATGAACCATCTATAACATGAATTCATTGAAATCTAATAAACAATGGAGTCCTTGATCTTGAATTGCATTTCTTATTGATATTAATTGGTTGAATTCAAAAATAAAGAGTACCTCCTATCATTTCTATTTATGAAGGCTCCTCTTTTGTTTCCAAACAGACTTTTTCATACAGGGATCATAGAATTAACATTTGTCACTAAACAATTTAGCATATTAATTAAAACAAACAAGTCTAAACAGTATTAAAAATTTAAATCTGTTTACTTCCTTCGGCCACAACAGTCATTCATGTTTGTTTGCATTTGGCATTAATTTTAAGGCGTTTCATTCCTAAAGAATGTGACTTAGTTACCAGCTTATGCTAATCACTCTACTTTTGTTGTTAGAAGGACTATTTTTCATGCAATGACTATCAAATTATCTTTTTGTCTTTCTTGATGACTATTCTCATTGTGAAAACAATGCCAATGAACCATCTATAACATGAATTCATTGAAATCTAATAAACAATGGAGTCCTTGATCTGGAATTGCATTTCTTATTGATATTAATTGGTTGAATTCAAAAATAAAGAGTACCTCCTATCATTTCTATTTATGAAGGCTCCTCTTTTGTTTCCAAACAAACTTTTTCATCCAGGGATCATAGAATTAACATTTGTCACTAAACAATTTAGCATATTAATTAAAACAAACAAGTCTAAATAGTATTAAAAATTTAAATCTGTTTACTTCCTTCGGCCACAACAGTCATTCATGTTTGTTTGCATTTGGCATTAATTTTAAGGCGTTTCATTCCTAAAGAATGTGACTTACTTACCAGCTTATGCTAATCACTCTACTTTTGTTGTTAGAAGGACTATTTTTCATGCAATGACCATAAAAGTATCTTTTGTGTCTTTCTTAATGACTATACTCATTGTGAAAACAATGCCAATGAACCATCTATAACATGAATTCATTGAAATCTAATAAACAATGGAGTCCTTGATCTTGAATTGCATTTCTTATTGATATTAATTGGTTGAATTCAAAAATAAACAGTACCTCCTATCATTTCTATTTATGAAGGCTCCTCTTTTGTTTCCAAACAGACTTTTTCATACAGGGATCATAGAATTAACATTTGTCACTAAACAATTTAGCATATTAATTAAAACAAACAAGTCTAAACAGTATTAAAAATGTAAATATGTTTACTTCCTTCAGCCACAACAGTCATTCATGTTCGTTTGCATTTGGCATTAATTTTAAGGCGTTTCATTCCTAAAGAATGTGACTTACTTACCAGCTTATGCTAATCACTCTACTTTTGTATTTAGAAGGACTATTTTTCATGCAATGACTATCAAATTATCTTTTTGTCTTTCTTAATGACTATACTCATTGTGAAAACAATGCCAATGAACCATCTATAACATGAATTCATTGAAATCTAATAAACAATGGAGTCCTTGATCTTGAATTGCATTTCTTATTGATATTAATTGGTTGAATTCGAAAATAAAGAGTATCTCCTATCATTTCTATTTATCAAGGCTCCTCTTTTGGTTCCAAACAGACTTTTTCATACAGGGATCATAGAATTAACATTTGTGACTAAACAATTTAGCATATTAATTAAAACAAACAAGTCCAAACAGTATTAAAAATCTAAATCTGTTTACTTCCTTCGGCCACAACAGTCATTCATGTTTGTTTGCATTTGGCATTAATTTTAAGGGGTTTCATTCCTAAAGAATGTGACTTTCCTACCAGCTTATGCTAATCACTCTACTTTTGTTGTTAGAAGTACTATTTTTTCATGCAATGACCGTAAAATTATTTTTTGTGTCTTTCTTAATGACTATATTCATTGTGAAAACAATGCCAATGAACCATCTACAACATGAATTCATTCAAATCAAATAAACAATGGAGTTCTTGATTTTGAATTGCATTTCTTATTGATATTAATCGGTTGAATTCGAAAATAAAGAGTACCTCCTATGATTTCGAGTTATCAAGGCTCCTTTTTGGTTGCAAACAGACTTTTTGATAGAGGGATCATAGAATTAACATTTGTCACCAAACAATTTAGCATATTAATTAAAACAAACAAGTCTAAACAGTATTAAAACTCTAAATCTATTTACTTGTATCGGCCAAAGGAGTCATTCATGTTGGTTTGCATTTGGCATTAATATTAAGTGGTTTAATTCATAAGTAATGTGACTTTCTAGTCGCATTATGCTAATTAGCCTACTTTTGTTGTTAGAAGGATTATTTTTCTTCCAATTTTGAAAAAATTATCTTTTCGATCTTTCTTGATGACTATATTCATTGTGAAAACAATGCAAATGAACCATGTATAACATGACTTCATTCAAATCTAATAAACAATGGAGTCCTTGATCTTGAATTGCATTTCTTATTTATATTAATTGGTTGAATTCCAAAATATAGAGTACCTCCTATCATTTCTAGTAATGAAGGCTCCTTTTTGGTTGCAAATAGATGTTTTGATAGAGGGATCATAAAATTAACATTTGTGACTAAACAATTTAGCATATTAATTAAAACAAACAAGTCTAAATAGTATTAAAAATCTAAATCTCTTTACTTCCTTCGGCCACAGCAGTCATTTATGTTTGTTTGCATTTGGCATTAATTTTACGGGGTTTCATTCTTAAATAATTTGACTTTCTTACCAGCTTATGCTAATCACTCTTCTTTTGTAGTTAGAAGGACTATTTTTCATGCAATGACCATAAAAGTATCTTTTGTGTCTTTCTTAATGACTATACTCATTGTGAAAACAATGCCAATGAACCATCTATAACATGAATTCATTGAAATTTAATAAACAATGGACTCCTTGATCTTGAATTGCATTTCTTATTGATATTAATTGGTTGAATTCGAAAATAAAGAGTATCTCCTATCATTTCTATTTATCAAGGCTCCTCTTTTGGTTCCAAACAGACTTTTTCATACAGGGATCATAGAATTAACATTTGTGACTAAACAATTTAGCATATTAATTAAAACAAACAAGTATAAACAGTATTAAAAATCTAAATCTGTTTATTTACTTCGGCCATAACAGTCATTCATGTTTGTTTGCATTTGGCATTAATTTTAAGGGGTTTCATTCCTAAAGAATGTGACTTTCTTTCCAGCTTATGCTAATCACTCTACTTTTGTTGTTAGAAGTACTATTTTTTCATGCAATGACCGTAAAATTATTTTTTGTGTCTTTCTTAATGACTATATTCATTGTGAAAACAATGCCAATGAACCATCTACAACATGAATTCATTGAAATCTAATAAACAATGGAGTCCTTGATCTTGAATTGCATTTCTTATTGATTTTAATAATCAATTAATATTGGTTGAATTCGAAAATAAAGAGTACCTCCTATCATTTCTAGTAATGAAGCCTCCTTTTTGGTTGCAAACAGATGTTTTGATAGAGGGATCATAAAATTAACATTTGTGACTAAACAATTTAGCATATTAATTAAAACAGTATTAAAAATTTATGAAGGCTCCTCTTTTGTTTCCAAACAGACTTTTTCATACAGGGATCATAGAGTTAACATTTGTCACTAAAAAATTTAGCATATTAATTAAAACAAACAAGTCTAAACAGTATTAAAAATTTAAATCTGTTTACTTCCTTCGGCCACAACAGTCATTCATTTTCGTTTGCATTTGGCATTAATTTTAAGGCGTTTCATTCCTAAAGAATGTGACTTACTTACCAGCTTATGCTAATCACTCTACTTTTGTTGTTAGAAGGACTATTTTTCATGCAATGACTATCAAATTATCTTTTTGTCTTTCTTAATGACTATACTCATTGTGAAAACAATGCCAATGAACCATCTATAACATGAATTCATTGAAATCTAATAAACAATGGAGTCCTTGATCCTGAATTGCATTTCTTATTAATATTAATTGGTTGAATTCGAAAATAAAGAGTATCTCCTATCATTTCTATTTATCAAGGCTCCTCTTTTGGTTCCAAACAGACTTTTTCATACAGGGATCATAGAATTAACATTTGTGACTAAACAATTTAGCATATTAATTAAAACAAACACGTCCAAACAGTATTAAAAATCTAAATCTGTTTACTTACTTCGGCCACAACAGTCATTCATGTTTGTTTGCATTTGGCATTAATTTTAAGGGGTTTCATTCCTAAAGAATGTGACTTTCTTTCCAGCTTATGCTAATCACTCTACTTTTGTTGTTAGAAGTACTATTTTTTCATGCAATGACCGTAAAATTATTTTTTGTGTCTTTCTTAATGACTATATTCATTGTGAAAACAATGCCAATGAACCATCTACAACATGAATTCATTCAAATCAAATAAACAATGGAGTTCTTGATTTTGAATTGCATTTCTTATTGATATTAATCGGTTGAATTCTAAAATAAAGAGTACCTCCTATGATTTCGAGTTATCAAGGCTCCTTTTTGGTTGCAAATAGACTTTTTGATAGAGGGATCATAGAATTAACATTTGACACCAAACAATTTAGCATATTAATTAAAACAAACAAGTCTAAACAGTATTAAAATTCTAAATCTATTTACTTGTATCGGCCAAAGGAGTCATTCTTGTTGGTTTGCATTTGGCATTAATATTAAGTGGTTTAATTCCTAAGTAATGTGACTTTCTAATCGCATTATGCTAATTAGCTTACTTTTGTTGTTAGAAGGATTATTTTTCTTCCAATTTCCATAAAATTGTCTTTTCAATCTTTCCTAATGACTATATTCATTGAGAAAACAACGCAAATGAACCATGTATAACATGACTTCATTCAAATCTAATAAACAATGGAGTCCTTGATCTTGAATTGCATTTCTTATTTATATTAATTGGTTGAATTCAAAAATAAAGAGTACCTCCTATCATTTCTGGTTATCAATGCTCCGTTTTTGGATCCAACCAGACATTTGGATAGTGGGATCATAGAATTAACATTTGTGGCTAAACAGTTTAGCATATTAATTACAACAAACAAGTCTAAACAGTATTAAAAATCTAAACCTATTTACTTCCATTGGCCACAGCAATCATTCATGTTTGTTTGCATTTGGCATTAATTTTAAGGGGTTTCATTCCTAAATAATGTGACTTTCTTACCAGTTTATGCTAATCACTCTAATTTTGTTTGTAAAAGGTCTATTTTTCTTGCAATGACCATAAAATTATCTTTTGTGTCTTTCTTAATGACTATATTCATTGTGAAAACAATGCCAATGAACAATCTATAACATGAATTCATTGAAATCTAATAAACAATGGAGTTCTTGATCTTGAATTGCATTTCTTATTGATAGTAATTGGTTGAATTCGAAAATAAAGAGTACCTCCTATGATTTCTAGTTATCAAGGCTCCTTTTTGGTTGCGAACAGACTTTTTGATAGAGGGATCATAGAATTAACATTTGTCACCAAACAATTTAGCATATTAATTAAAACAAACAAGTCTAAACAGTATTAAAACTCTAAATCTATTTACTTGTATCGGCCAAAGGAGTTATTCATGTTGGTTTGCATTTGGCATTAATATTAAGTGGTTTAATTCATAAGTAATGTGACTTTCTAATCTCCTTAGGCTAATCAGCCTACTTTTGCTATTAGAAGGATTATTTTTCATCCATAAAATTATCTTTTCTGACTTTCTTAATGACTATATTCATTGTGAAAACAATGCAAATGAACCATGTATAACATG
Organism: Ceriops zippeliana; assembly: GCA_037897445.1. Taxonomy (NCBI): domain Eukaryota; kingdom Viridiplantae; phylum Streptophyta; class Magnoliopsida; order Malpighiales; family Rhizophoraceae; genus Ceriops; species Ceriops zippeliana. Next base: position 101,969 of record JBAPLH010000161.1, read on the forward strand.
ACTTCATTCAAATCTAATAAATAACGGAGTCTTTGATCTTGAATTGCATTTCTTATTGATATTAATTGGTTGAATTCCAAAGTAAAGAGTACCTCATATCATTTCTGGTTATCAAGGCTCCTCTTTTGGTTCGAACCAGACTTTTCGATTGAGGGATCATAGAATTAACATTTGTGCCTAAACAATTTAGTATATTAATTAAAGCAAACAAGTCTAAACAATATTAAAACTCTAAATCTATTTACTCCTATTGGCTAAAGCAGTCATTCATGTTGGTTTGCATTTGGCATTAATATTAAGTGGTTTAATTCCTAAGTAATGTGACTTTCTAATCGCATTAGGCTAATTAGCCTACTTTTGTTGTTAGAAGGATTATTTTTCATCCAATTTCCATAAAATTATCTTTTCGATCTTTCTTAATGACTATATTCATTGTGAAAACAATGCAAATGAACCATGTATAACATGACTTCATTCAAATCTAATAAACAATGGAGTCCTTCATCTTGAATTGCATTGCTTATTTATATTAATTGGTTGAATTCCAAAATAAAGAGTACCTCATATCATTTCTGGTTATCAAGGCTCCTCTTTTGGTTCCAACCAGACTTTTCGATAGAGGGATCATAGAATTAACATTTGTGCCTAAACAATTTAGTATATTAATTAAAGCAAACAAGTCTAAACAATATTAAAACTCTAAATCTGTTTACTCCTATTGGCTAAAGCAGTCATTCATGTTGGTTTGTATTTGGCATTAATATTAAGTTGTTTAATTCCTAAGTAATGTGACTTTCTAATCACCTTAGGCTAATCAGCCGACTTTTTCTATTAGAAGGATTATTTTTAATGCAATGACCATAAAATTATCCTTTGTGTCCTTCTTAATGACTATATTCATTGTGAAAACAATGCCAATGAACCATCTATAACATGAATTCATTGAAATCTAATAAAGAATGGAGTCATTGATCTTGAATTGCATTTCTTATTGATATTAATTGGTTGTATTCGAAAATAAAGAGGACCTCCTATCATTTCTAGTAATGAAGGCTCCTTTTTGGTTGCAAATAGACGTTTTGATGGAGGGATTATAAAATTAACATTTGTGACTAAACAATTTAGCATATTAATTAAAACAAACAAGTCTAAAGAGTATTAAAAATCTAAATCTCTTTACTTCCTTCGGCCACAACAGTCATTCATGTTTGATTGCATTTGGCATTAATTTTACGGGGTTTCATTCCTAAATAATTTGACTTTCTTACTAGCTCATGCTAATCACTCTTCTTTTGTAGTTAGAAGGACTATTTTTCATGCAATGACCATAAAAGTATCTTTTGCGTCTTTTTTAATGACTATACTCATTGTGAAAACAATGCCAATGAACCATCTATAACATGAATTCATTGAAATTTAATAAACAATGGAGTCCTTGACCTTGAATTGCATTTCTTATTGATATTAATTGGTTGAATTCGAAAATAAAGAGTACCTCCTATCATTTCTAGTAATGAAGGCTTTTTTTTGGATGCAAACAGACGTTTTGATAGAGGGATTATAAAATTAACATTTGTGACTAAACAATTTAGCATATTAATTAAAACAAACAAGTCTAAATAGTATTAAAAATCTAAATCTGTTTACTTCCTTCGGCCACAACAGTCATTCATGTTTGTTTGCATTTGGCATTAATTTTACGGGGTTTCATTCCTAAATAATTTGACTTTCTTACTAGCTCATGCTAATCACTCTTCTTTTGTAGTTAGAAGGACTATTTTTCATGCAATGACCATAAAAGTATCTTCTGCGTCTTTTTTAATGACTATACTCATTGTGAAAACAATGCCAATGAACCATCTATAACATGAATTCATTGAAATTTAATGAACAATGGAGTCCTTGATCTTGAATTGCATTTCTTATTGATATTAATTGGTTGAATTCAAAAATAAAGAGTACCTCCTATCATTTCTATTTATGAAGGCTCCTCTTTTGGTTCTAAACATTTGTGACTAAACAATTTAACATATTAATTAAAACAAAAAAGTCTAAAAAGTATTAAAAATCTAAATATGTTTACTTCCTTCGGCCACAATAGTCATTCATGTTTGTTTGCATTTGGCATTAATTTTAAGGGGTTTCATTCCTAAATAATGTGACTTTCTTTCCTGCTTATGCTAATCACTCTTCTTTTGTTGTTAGAAGGACTATTTTCATGCAATGACCATAAAATTATCTTTTATGTCTTTCTTAATGACTATATTCATTGTGAAAACAATGCCAATGAACCATCTATAACATGAATTCATTGAAATTTAATAAACAATGGAGTCCTTGATGTTGAATTGCATTTCTTATTGATATTAATTGGTTGAATTCGAAAATAAAGAGTACCTCCTATCATTTCTAGTAATGAAGCCTCCTTTTTGGTTGCAAACAGACGATTTGATAGAGGGATCATAGAATTAACATTTGTGACTAGACAATTTAGCATATTAATTAAAACAAACAAGACTAAACAGTATAAAATTCTAAATCTATTTACTTCTATCGGCCAAAGCAGTCATTCATGTTGGTTTGCATTTGGCATTAATATTAAGTGGTTTAATTCCTGAGTAATGTGACTTTCTAATCGCATTAAGCTAACGAGCCTACTTTTGTTGTTAGAAGGATTATTTTTCATCCAATTTCCATAAAATTATCTTTTCGATCTTTCTTAATGACTATATTCATTGTGAAAACAATGCAAATGAACCATGTATAAGATGACTTCATTAAAATCTAATAAACAATGGAGTCCTTGATCTTGAATTGCATTTCTTATTTATATTAATTGGTTGAATTCGAAAATAAAGAGTACCTCCTATCATTTCTGGTTATCAAGGCTCCTCATTTGGTTCCAACCAGATTTTTGTTAGAGGGATCGTAGAATTAACATTTGTGGCTAAACAATTTAGTATATTAATTAAAAAATCAAGTCTAAACTGTATTAAAACTCTAAATCTATTTACTTGTATCGACCAAAGCAGTCATTCATGTTGGTTTGCATTTGGCATTAATATTAAGTGGTTTAATTCCAAAGTAATGTGACTTTCTAATCGGCTTAGGCTAATGAGCCTACTTTTTTTATTAGAAGGATTATTTTTCATGCAATTACCGTAAAATTATCTTCTCTGTCTTTCTTAATGACTATATTCATTGTAAAAACAATACAAATGAACCATGTATAACATGACTTTATTCAAATCTAATAAACAATGGAGTCCTTGATCTTGAATTTCATTTCTTATTGATATTTTCAAAATAAAGAGTACCTCCTATCATTTCTGGTTATCGAGGTACCTCTTTTGGTTCCAACTAGATTTTTTTATAGGGGGATTAAAGAATTAACATTTGTTGCTAAACAATTTAGCATATTAATTAAAACAAACAAGTCTAAATAGTATTAAAAATCTAAATCTGTTTACTTCCTTCGGCCACAGCAGTCATTCATGTTTGTTTGCATTTGGCATTAATTTTAAGGGGTTTCATTCCTAAATAATTTGACTTTCTTACCAGCTTATGCTAATCACTCTTCTTTTGTAGTTAGAAGGACTATTTTTCATGCAATGAACATAAAATTATCTTTTGTGTCTTTCTTAATGACTATACTCATTGTGAAAACAATGCCATTGAACCATCTATAACATGAATTCATTGAAATCTAATAAACAATGGAGTCCTTGATCTTGAATTGAATTTCTTATTGATATTAATTGGTTGAATTCAAAAATAAATAGTACCTCCTATCATTTCTATTTATGAAGGCTCCTCTTTTGTTTCCAAACAGACTTTTTCATACAGGGATCATAGAATTAACATTTGTGACTAAACAATTTAGCATATTAATTAAAACAAACAAGTCTAAATAGTATTAAAAATCCAAGTCTATTTACTTCCTTCGGCCACAACAGTCGTTCATGTTTGTTTACATTTGGCATTAATTTTAAGGGGTTTCATTCCTAAATAATGTGACTTATTTACCAGCTTATGCTAATCACACTACTTTTGTTGTTGGAAGGACTATTTTTCATGCAATGACCATAAAATTATCTTTTGTGACTTTCTTAATGACTATATTCAGTGTGAAAACAATGCCAATGAACCATCTATAACATGAATTCATTGAAATCTAATAAACAATGGAGTCCTTGATCTTGAATTGCATTTCTTATTGATATTAATTGGTTGAATTCAAAAATAAAGAGTACCTCCTATCATTTCTAGTTATCAAGGCTCCTCTTTTGGTTCCACACAGACTTTTTCATAAAGGGATCATCGGATTAACATTTGTGACTAAGCAATTTAGCATATTGATTAAAACAAACAAGTCTAAACATTATTAAAACTCTAAATCTATTTACTTCTATCGGCCAAAGGTGTAATTCATGTTGGTTTGTATTTGGCATTAATATTTAGTGGTTTACTTCATAAGTACTGTAACTTTCTAATCGCCTTAGGCTAATTAGCCTATTTTTGTTGTTAGAAGGATTATTTTTCACGCAATTACCATAAAATTATCTTTTCTGTCTTTATTAATGACTATATTCGTTGTGAAAGCAATGCAAATGAACCATGTATAACATGACATCATTCAAATCTAATAAACAACGGAGTCCTTGATCTTGAATTGCATTTTTATTTGTAGTAATTGGTTGATTTCCAAAATAAAGAGTACCTCCTATCATTTATGGTTATCAAGGCTCCTCTTTTGGTTCCAACCAGACTTTTCGATAGAGGGATCATAGAATTATCATTTGTGCCTAAACAATTTAGCATATTAATTAAAGCAAACAAGTCTAAACAGTATTAAAACTCTAAATCTGTTTACTTCTATCGGCCAAAGCAGTCATTCATGTTGGTTTGCATTTGGCATTAATATTAAGTGGTTTAATTCCTAAGTAATTTGACTTTCTAATCGCCTTAGGCAAATCAGCCTACTTTTTTTATTAGAAGGATTATTTTTCATGTAATTACCATAAATTTATCTTCTCTCCCTTTCTTAATGACTACATTCATTGTGAAAACAATGCAAATGAACCATGTATAACATGACTTCATTCAAATCTAATAAACAATGGAGTCCTTGATCTTGAATTTCATTTCTTATTGATATTAATTGGTTGAATTCCAAAATAAAGAGTACCTCCTATCATTTCTGGTTATCGAGGCTCCTCTTTTGGTTCCAACTAGACTTTTTTATAGGGGGATTAAAAAATTAACATTTGTGGCTAAAAAATTTAGCATATTGATTAAAACAAACAAGTCTAAATAGTATTAAAAATCTAAATTTGTTTACTTCCTTCGGCCACAGCAGTCATTCATGTTTGTTTGCATTTGGTATTAATTTTAAGGGGTTTCATTACTAAATAATTTGACTTTCTTTCCAGCTTATGCTAATCACTCTTCTTTTGTAGTTAGAAGGACTATTTTTCATGCAATGACCATAAAAGTATCTTTTGTGTCTTTCTTAATGACTATACTCATTGTGAAAACAATGCCAATGAACCATCTATAACATGAATTCATTGAAATCTAATAAACAATGGTGTCCTTGATCTTGAATTGCATTTCTTATTTATATTAATTGGTTGAATTCGAAAATAAAGAGTACCTCCTATCATTTCTATTTATGAAGGCTCCACTTTTGGTTCCAAACAGACTTTTTCATACAGGGATCATAGAATTAACATTTGTGACTAAACAATTTAGCATATTAATTAGAACAAAAAAGTCTAAACAGTATTAAAAATCCAAATATGTTTACTTCCTTCGGCCACAATAGTGATTCATGGTTGTTTGCATTTGGCATTAATTTTAAGGGGTTTCATTCCTAAATAATGTGACTTACTTACCAGCTTATGGTAATCACTCTACTTTTGTTGTTAGAAGGACTATTTTTCATGCAATGACCATCAAATTATCTTTTGTGTCTTTCTTAATGACTATACTCATTGTGAAAACAATGCCAATGAACCATCTATAACATGAATTCATTGAAATCTAATAAACAATGGAGTCCTTGATCTTGAATTGCATTTCTTATTTATATTAATTGGTTGAATTCAAAAATAAAGAGTACCTCCTATCATTTCTATTTATGAAGGCTCCACTTTTTGTTCCAAATAGACTTTTTCATACAGGGATCATAGAATTAACATTTGTGACTAAACAATTTAGCATATTAATTAAAACAAACAAGTCTAAACAGTATTAAAAATCTAAATCTATTTACTTCCTTCGGCCACAACAGTCGTTCATGTTTGTTTGCATTTGGCATTAATTTTAAGGGGTTTCATTCCTAAATAATATGACTTATTTACCAGCTTATGCTAATCACACTACTTTTGTTGTTGGAAGGACTATTTTTCATGCAATGACCATAAAATTATCTTTTGTGACTTTCTTAATGACTATATTCAGTGTGAAAACAATGCCAATGAACCATCTATAACATGAATTCATTGAAATCTAATAAACAATGGAGTCCTTGATCTTGAATTGCATTTCTTATTGATATTAATTGGTTGAATTCGAAAATAAAGAGTACCTCCTATCATTTCTAGTTATCAAGGCTCCTCTTTTGGTTCCACACAGACTTTTTCATAAAGGGATTATCGGATTAACATTTGTGACTAAACAATTTAGCATATTGATTAAAACAAACAAGTCTAAACATTATTAAAACTCTAAATCTATTTACTTCTATCGGCCAAAGGTGTCATTCATGTTGGTTTGTATTTGGCATTAATATTTAGTGGTTTACTTCATAAGTACTGTAACTTTCTAATCGCCTTAGGCTAATTAGCCTACTTTTGTTGTTAGAAGGATTATTTTTCACGCAATTACCATAAAATTATCTTTTCTGTCTTTATTAATGACTATATTCGTTGTGAAAGCAATGCAAATGAACCATGTATAACATGACATCATTCAAATCTAATAAATAACGGAGTCCTTGATCTTGAATTGCATTTCTTATTGATATTAATTTGTTGAATTTCAAAATAAAGAGTACCTCCTATCATTTCTGGTTGTCAGTGCTCTTTTTTGGTGCCAACCAAACTTTTGGATAAAGGGATCATAGAATTAACATTTGTGGCTAAACAATTTATCATATTAATTACAACACACAAGTCTAAACAGTATTAAAAATCTAAATCTGTTTACTTCCATTGGCCACAATAGTCATTCATGGTTGTTTGCATTTGGCATTAATTTTAAGGGGTTTCATTCCTAAATAATGTGACTTACTTACCAGCTTATGCTAATCACTCTACTTTTGTTGTTAGAAGGACTATTTTTCATGCAATGACCATCAAATTATCTTTTGTGTCTTTCTTAATGACTATACTCATTGTGAAAACAATGCCAATGAACCATCTATAACATGAATTCATTGAAATCTAATAAACAATGGAGTCCTTGATCTTGAATTGCATTTCTTATTGATATTAATTGGTTGAATTCCAAAATAAAGAGTGCGTCCTATCATTTCTGGTTATCGAGGCTCCTCTTTTGGTTCCAACTAGACTTTTTTATAGGGGGATTAAAAAATTAACATTTGTGGCTAAAAGATTTAGCATATTAATTAAAACAAACAAGTCTAAATAGTATTAAAAATCTAAATTTGTTTACTTCCTTCGGCCACAGCAGTCATTCATGTTTGTTTGCATTTAGCATTAATTTTAAGGGGTTTCATTCCTAAATAATGTGACTTTCTTACCAGCTTATGCTAATCACTCTACTTTTGTTGTTAGAAGGACTATTTTTCATGCAATGACCATAAAATTATCTTTTGTGTCTTTCTTAATGACTATATTCATTGTGAAAACAATGCCAATAAACCATCTTTAACATGAATTCATGGAAATCTAATAAATAATGGAGTCCTTGATCTTGAATTGCATTTCTTATTGATATTAATTGGTTAAATTCGAAAATAAAGAGTACCTCCTATCATTTCTAGTAATGAAGGCTCCTTTTTGGTTGAAAATAGACGTTTTGATAGAGGGATCATAAAATTAACATTTGTTACTAAACAATTTAGCATATTAATTAAAACAAACAAGTCTAAACATTATTAAAACTCTAAATTTATTTACTTTTATTGGCCAAAGCAGTCATTCATGTTGGTTTGCATTTGGCATTAATGTTAAGTGGTTTAATTCCTAAGTAATGTGACTTTCTAATCGTATTAGGCTAATTAGCCTACTTTTGTTGTTAGAAGGATTATTTTTCATCCAATTTCCATAAAATTATCTTTTCGATCTTTCTTAATGACTATATTCATTGTGAAAACAATGCAAATGAACCATGTATAACATGACTTCAAAAATATTCATTGATCTTGAATTGCATTTCTTATTGATATTAATTGGTTGAATTCAAAAATAAAGAGTACCTCCTATCATTTCTATTTATGAAGGCTCCTCGTTTGGTTCCAAACAGACTTTTTCATACAGGGATCATAGAATTAACATTTGTGACTAAACAATTTAGCATATTAATTAAAACAAAAAAGTCTAAACAGTATTAAAAATCTAAATCTGTTTACTTCCTTCGGCCACAACAGTCATTCATGGTTGTTTGCATTTGGCATTAATTTTAAGGGGTTTCATTCCTAAATAATGTGACTTTCTTACCAGCTTATGCTAATCACTCTACTTTTGTTGTTAGAAGGACTATTTTTCATGCAATGACCATCAAATTATCTTTTGTGTCTTTCTTAATGACTATATTCATTGTGAAAACAATGCCAATGAACCATCTATAACATGAATTCATTGAAATCTAATAAACAATGGAGTTCTTGATATTGAATTGCATTTGTTATTGATATTAATTGGTTGAATTCGAAAATAAAGAGTAACTCGTATCATTTCTTGTAATGAAGGCTCCTTTTTGGTTGCAAACAGACTTTTTGATTGAGGGAACATAGAATTAACATTTGTGACTAAACAATTTAACATATTAATTAAAACAAACAAGTCTAAACATTATTAAAACTCTAAATCTATTTTCTTCTATTGGCCAAAGGAGTCATTCATGTTGGTTTGTATTTGGCATTAATATTTAGTGGTTTACTTCATAAGTACTGTGACTTTCTAATCGCCTTCGGCTAATTAGCCTACTTTTGTTATTAGAAGGATTATTTTTCACGCAATTACCATAAAATTATCTTTTGTCTTTATTAATGACTATATTTATTGTGAAAACAATGCAAATGAACCATGTATAAAATCATTCAAATCTAATAAACAACGGAGTACTTGATCTTGAATTGCATTTCTTATTTATATTAATTGGTTGATTTGCAAAATAAAGAGTATCTCCTATCATTTCTGGTTATCAATGCTCCTCTTTTGGTTCCAACCAGACTTTTTGATAGAGGGATCATAGAATTAACATTTGTGGCTAAACAATTTAGCTTATTAATTAAAGCAAACAAGTCTATACAATATTAAAACTCGATATCTGTTTACTTCCTCCGGCCACAGTAGTCATTCATGTTTGTTTGCATTTGGCATTAATTTTAAGGGGTTTCATTCCTAAATAATATGACTTATTTACCAGCTTATGCTAATCACACTACTTTTGTTGTTGGAAGGACTATTTTTCATGCAATGACCATAAAATTATCTTTTGTGACTTTCTTAATGACTATATTCAGTGTGAAAACAATGCCAATGAACCATCTATAACATGAATTCATTGAAATCTAATAAACAATGGAGTCCTTGATCTTGAATTGCATTTCTTATTGATATTAATTGGTTGAATTCGAAAATAAAGAGTACCTCCTATCATTTCTAGTTATCAAGGCTCCTCTTTTGGTTCCACACAGACTTTTTCATAAAGGGATCATCGGATTAACATTTGTGACTAAACAATTTAGCATATTGATTAAAACAAACAAGTCTAAACATTATTAAAACTCTAAATCTATTTACTTGTATGGGCCAAAGGAGTCATTCATATTGGTTGACTTTCTAATAGCCTTAGGCTAATCAGCCTACTTTTGTTGTTAGAAGGATTATTTTTCATCCAATTACCATAAAATTATCTTTTTTGTCTTTCTTAATGACTATATTCATTGTGAAAATAATGCAAATGAACCATGTATAACATGACTTCATTCAAATCTAATAAATAACGGAGCCCTTGATCTTGACTTGCATTTCTTATTTATATTAATTGGTTGAATTCCAAAGTAAAGAGTACCTCCTATAATTTCTGGTTATCAATGCTCCTTTTTTGGTTCCAACCAGACATTTGGATTGAGGGATCATAGAATTAACATTTGTGGCTAAACAATTTAGCATATTAATTAAAACAAACAAGTCTAAACAGTATTAAAAATCTAAATCTGTTTACTTCCTTCGACCACAACAGTCATTTATGGTTGTTTGCATTTGGCATTCATTTTAAGGGGTTTCATTCCTAAATAATGTGACTTACTTACCAGCTTATGCTAATCACTCTACTTTTGTTGTTAGAAGGACTATTTTTCATGCAATGACCATCAAATTATCTTTTGTGTCTTTCTTAATGACTATACTCATTGTGAAAACAATGCCAATGAACCATCTATAACATGAATTCATTGAAATCTAATAAACAATGGAGTTCTTGATCTTGAATTGCATTTCTTATTTATATTAATTGGTTGAATTCAAAAATAAAGAGTACCTCCTATCATTTCTATTTATGAAGGCTCCACTTTTTGTTCCAAACAGACTTTTTCATACAGGGATCATAGAATTAACATTTGTGACTAAACAATTTAGCATATTAATTAAAACAAACAAGTCTAAACAGTATTAAAAATCTAAATCTATTTACTTCCTTCGGCCACAACAGTCGTTCATGTTTGTTTGCATTTGGCATTAATTTTAAGGGGTTTCATTCCTAAATAATATGACTTATTTACCAGCTTATGCTAATCACACTACTTTTGTTGTTGGAAGGACTATTTTTCATGCAATGACCATAAAATTATCTTTTGTGACTTTCTTAATGACTATATTCAGTGTGAAAACAATGCCAATGAACCATCTATAACATGAATTCATTGAAATCTAATAAACAATGGAGTCCTTGATCTTGAATTGCATTTCTTATTGATATTAATTGGTTGAATTCGAAAATAAAGAGTACCTCCTATCATTTCTAGTTATCAAGGCTCCTCTTTTGGTTCCACACAGACTTTTTCATAAAGGGATCATCGGATTAACATTTGTGACTAAACAATTTAGCATATTGATTTAAAACAAACAAGTCTAAACATTATTAAAACTCTAAATCTATTTACTTCTATCGGCCAAAGGTGTCATTCATGTTGGTTTGTATTTGGCATTAATATTTAGTGGTTTACTTCATAAGTACTGTAACTTTCTAATCGCCTTAGGCTAATTAGCCTACTTTTGTTGTTAGAAGGATTATTTTTCACGCAATTACCATAAAATTATCTTTTCTGTCTTTATTAATGACTATATTCGTTGTGAAAGCAATGCAAATGAACCATGTATAACATGACATCATTCAAATCTAATAAATAACGGAGTCCTTGATCTTGAATTGCATTTCTTATTGATATTAATTTGTTGAATTTCAAAATAAAGAGTACCTCCTATCATTTCTGGTTGTCAGTGCTCTTTTTTGGTGCCAACCAAACTTTTGGATAAAGGGATCATAGAATTAACATTTGTGGCTAAACAATTTATCATATTAATTACAACACATAAGTCTAAACAGTATTAAAAATCTAAATCTGTTTACTTCCATTGGCCACAATAGTCATTCATGGTTGTTTGCATTTGGCATTAATTTTAAGGGGGTTTCATTCCTAAATAATGTGACTTACTTACCAGCTTATGCTAATCACTCTACTTTTGTTGTTAGAAGGACTATTTTTCATGCAATGACCATCAAATTATCTTTTGTGTCTTTCTTAATGACTATACTCATTGTGAAAACAATGCCAATGAACCATCTATAACATGAATTCATTGAAATCTAATAAACAATGGAGTCCTTGATCTTGAATTGCATTTCTTATTGATATTAATTGGTTGAATTCCAAAATAAAGAGTGCCTCCTATCATTTCTGGTTATCGAGGCTCCTCTTTTGGTTCCAACTAGACTTTTTTTATAGGGGGATTAAAAAATTAACATTTGTGGCTAAAAGATTTAGCATATTAATTAAAACAAACAAGTCTAAATAGTATTAAAAAATCTAAATTTGTTTACTTCCTTCGGCCACAGCAGTCATTCATGTTTGTTTGCATTTAGCATTAATTTTAAGGGGTTTCATTCCTAAATAATGTGACTTTCTTACCAGCTTATGCTAATCACTCTACTTTTGTTGTTAGAAGGACTATTTTTCATGCAATGACCATAAAATTATCTTTTGTGTCTTTCTTAATGACTATATTCATTGTGAAAACAATGCCAATAAACCATCTTTAACATGAATTCATGGAAATCTAATAAATAATGGAGTCCTTGATCTTGAGTTGCATTTCTTATTGATATTAATTGGTTAAATTCGAAAATAAAGAGTACCTCCTATCATTTCTAGTAATGAAGGCTCCTTTTTGGTTGAAAATAGACGTTTTGATAGAGGGATCATAAAATTAACATTTGTTACTAAACAATTTAGCATATTAATTAAAACAAACAAGTCTAAACATTATTAAAACTCTAAATCTATTTACTTTTATTGGCCAAAGCAGTCATTCATGTTGGTTTGCATTTGGCATTAATGTTAAGTGGTTTAATTCCTAAGTAATGTGACTTTCTAATCGTATTAGGCTAATTAGCCTACTTTTGTTGTTAGAAGGATTATTTTTCGTCCAATTTCCATAAAATTATCTTTTCGATCTTTCTTAATGACTATATTCATTGTGAAAACAATGCAAATGAACCATGTATAACATGACTTCAAAAATATTCATTGATCTTGAATTGCATTTCTTATTGATATTAATTGGTTGAATTCAAAAATAAAGAGTACCTCCTATCATTTCTATTTATGAAGGCTCCTCGTTTGGTTCCAAACAGACTTTTTCATACAGGGATCATAGAATTAACATTTGTGACTAAACAATTTAGCATATTAATTAAAACAAGAAAGTCTAAACAGTATTAAAAATCTAAATCTGTTTACTTCCTTCGGCCACAACAGTCATTCATGGTTGTTTGCATTTGGCATTAATTTTAAGGGGTTTCATTCCTAAATAATGTGACTTTCTTACCAGCTTATGCTAATCACTCTACTTTTGTTGTTAGAAGGACTATTTTTCATGCAATGACCATCAAATTATCTTTTGTGTCTTTCTTAATGACTATATTCATTGTGAAAACAATGCCAATGAACCATCTATAACATGAATTCATTGAAATCTAATAAACAATGGAGTTCTTGATATTGAATTGCATTTGTTATTGATATTAATTGGTTGAATTCGAAAATAAAGAGTAACTCGTATCATTTCTTGTAATGAAGGCTCCTTTTTGGTTGCAAACAGACTTTTTGATTGAGGGAACATAGAATTAACATTTGTGACTAAACAATTTAGCATATTAATTAAAACAAACAAGTCTAAACATTATTAAAACTCTAAATCTATTTTCTTCTATTGGCCAAAGGAGTCATTCATGTTGGTTTGTATTTGGCATTAATATTTAGTGGTTTACTTCATAAGTACTGTGACTTTCTAATCGTCTTCGGCTAATTAGCCTACTTTTGTTATTAGAAGGATTATTTTTCACGCAATTACCATAAAATTATCTTTTGTCTTTATTAATGACTATATTTATTGTGAAAACAATGCAAATGAACCATGTATAAAATCATTCAAATCTAATAAACAACGGAGTACTTGATCTTGAATTGCATTTCTGATTTATATTAATTGGTTGATTTGCAAAATAAAGAGTATCTCCTATCATTTCTGGTTATCAATGCTCCTCTTTTGGTTCCAACCAGACTTTTTGATAGAGGGATCATAGAATTAACATTTGTGGCTAAATAATTTAGCTTATTAATTAAAGCAAACAAGTCTATACAATATTAAAACTCGATATCTGTTTACTTCCTCCGGCCACAGTAGTCATTCATGTTTGTTTGCATTTGGCATTAATTTTAAGGGGTTTCATTCCTAAAGAATGTGACTTCCTTACCAGCTTATGCTAATCACTCTACTTTTATTGTTAGGACTATTTTTTATGCAATGACCATAAAATTATCTTTTGTGTCTTTCTTAATGAGTATATTCATTGTGAAAACAATGAATATGAACTATCTATAACATGAATTCATTCAAATCTAATAAACAATGGTGTTCTTGATCTTGAATTGCATTTCTTATTGATATTAATTTGTTGATTTCGAAAATAAAGAGTACCTCCTATGATTTCTAGTTATCAAGGCTCCTTTTTCGTTGCAAACAGATTTTTTCATAGAGGGATCATAGAATTAACATTTGTCACTAAACAATTTAGCACATCAATTAAAACAAACAAGTCTAAACAGTATTAAAACTCTAAATCTATTTACTTGTATGGGCCAAAGGAGTCATTCATATTGGTTGACTTTCTAATAGCCTTAGGCTAATCAGCCTACTTTTGTTGTTAGAAGGATTATTTTTCATCCAATTACCATAAAATTATCTTTTTTGTCTTTCTTAATGACTATATTCATTGTGAAAATAATGCAAATGAACCATGTATAACATGACTTCATTCAAATCTAATAAATAACGGAGCCCTTGATCTTGACTTGCATTTCTTATTTATATTAATTGGTTGAATTCCAAAGTAAAGAGTACCTCCTATAATTTCTGGTTATCAATGCTCCTTTTTTGGTTCCAACCAGACATTTGGATAGAGGGATCATAGAATTAACATTTGTGGCTAAACAATTTAGCATATTAATTAAAACAAACAAGTCTAAACAGTATTAAAAATCTAAATCTGTTTACTTCCTTCGACCACAACAGTCATTCATGGTTGTTTGCATTTGGCATTCATTTTAAGGGGTTTCATTCCTAAATAATTTGACTTTCTTACCAGCTTATGCTAATCACTCTACTTTTGTTGTTAGAAGGACTATTTTTCATGCAATGACCATCAAATTATCTTTTGTGTCTTTCTTAATGACTATATTCATTGTCAACACAATGCCAATGAACCATCTATAACATGAATTCATTGAAATCGAATAAACAATGGAGTTCTTGATCTTGAATTGCATTTCTTATTGATATTAATTGGTTGAATTCGAAAATAAAGAGTACCTCCTATCATTTCTAGTAATGAAGGCTCCTTTTTGGTTGCAAACAGACTTTTTGATTGAGGGATCATAGAATTAACATTTGTGACAAAATAATTTAGCATATTAATTAAAACAAACAAGTCTAAACATTATTAAAACTCTAAATCTATTTTCTTCTATCAGTCAAAGGAGTCATTCATGTTGGTTTGTATTTGGCATTTATATTTAGTGGTTTACTTCATAAGTACTGTGACTTTCTAATCGCCTTAGGCTAATTAGCCTACTTTTGTTGTTAGAAGGATTATTTTTCACGCAATTACCATAAAATTATCTTTTCTGTCTTTATTAATGACTATATTCATTGTGAAAACATTGCAAATGAACCATGTATAACATGACATCATTCAAATCTAATAAACAACTGAGTCCTTGATCTTGAATTGCATTTCTTATTCATATTAATTGGTTGATTTCCAAAATAAAGAGTACCTCCTATCATTTCTGGCTATCAAGGCTCTTCTTCTGGTTCCAACCAGACTTTTTGATAAAGGGATCATAGAATTAACATTTGTGGCTAAACAATTTAGCATATTAATTAAAGCAAACAAGTCTAAACAGTATTAAATCTCTATATTTGTTTACTTCCTTCGGCCACAGTAGTCATTCATGTTTGTTTGCATTTGGCATTAATTTTAAGTGGTTTCATTCCTAAATAATGTGACTTTCTTACCAGCTTATGCTAATCACTCTACTTTTGTTGTTAGAAGGACTATTTTTCATGGAATGCCCATAAAATTATCTTTTGTGTCTTTCTTAATGACTATATTCTTTGTGAAAACAATGAATATGAACTATCTATAACATGAATTCATTTAAATCTAATAAACAATGGTGTTCTTGACCTTGAATTGCATTTCTTATTGATACTAATTGGTTGATGTCAAAAATAAAGAGTACCTCCTATGATTTCTAGTTATCAAGGCTCCTTTTTGGTTGCAAACAGACTTTTTCATAGAGGGATCATAGAATTAACATTTGTGACTAAACAATTTAGCATATTAATTAAAACAAACAAGTCTCAACAGTATTAAAACTCTAAATCTATTTACTTGTATCGGCCAAAGGAGTCATTCATATTGGTTGACTTTCTAATAGCCTTAGGCTAATCAGCCTACTTTTGTTGTTAGAAGGATTATTTTTCATCCAATTACCATAAAATTATCTTTTCTGTCTTACATAATGACTATATTCATTGTGAAAAGAATGCAAATGAACCATGTATAACATTACTGCATTCAAATCTAATAAATAACAGATTCGTTGATGTTGAATTGTATTTCTTATTGATATTAATTGGTTGAATTCCAAAGTAAAGAGTACCTCCTATCATTTCTGGTTATCAATGCTCCTTTTTTGGTTCCAACCAGACATTTGGATAGAGGGATCATAGAATTAACATTTGTGGCTAAACAATTTAGCATATTAATTACAACAAACAAGTCTAAACACTATTAAAAATCTAAATCTGTTTACTTCCATTGGCCACAGTAGTCATTCCTGTTTGTTTGCATTTGGCATTAATTTTAATGGGTTTCATTCCTAAATAATGTGACTTTCTTACAAGCTTATGCTAATCACTCTACTTTTGTTGTTAGAAGGACTATTTTTCATACAATGACCATCAAATTATCTTTTGTGTCTTTCTTAATGACTATATTCATTGTGAAAACAATGCCAATGAACCATGTATAACATGACATCATTCAAATCTAATAAACAACGGAGTCCTTGATCTTGAATTGCATTTCTTATTTATATTAATTGGTTGATTTCCAAAATATAGAGTACCTCCTATCATTTGTGGTTATCAAGGCTCCTCTTTTGGTACCAACCAGACTTTTTGATCGAGGAATCATAGAATTAACATTTGTGGCTAAACAATTTAGCAAATTAATTAAAGCAAACAATTCTAAACAGTATTAAAACTCTAAATCTGTTTACTTCTATCGGCCAAAGTAGTCATTCATGTTGGTTTGCATTTCGCATTAGTATTAAGTGGTTTATTTCCTAAGTAATGTGACTTTCTAATCGCCTTAGCAAATCAGCCTACGTTTTTTATTAGAAGGATTATTTTTCATGCAATTACCATAAAATTATCTTCTCTGTCTTTGTTAATGACTATATTCATTGTGAAAACAAAGCAAATCAACCATGTATAACATGACTTCATTGAAATCTAATAAACAATGGGGTCCTTGATCTTGAATTTCATTTCTTATTGATATTAATTGGTTGAATTCCAAAATAAAGAGTACCTCCTATCATTTTTGGTTATCGAGGCTCCTCTTTTGGTTCCAACTAGACTTTTTTATAGGGGGATTAAAAAATTAACATTTGTGGCTAAAAAATTTAGCATATTAATTAAAACAAACAAGTCTAAATAGTATTAAAAATCTAAATTTGTTTACTTCCTTCAGCTACAGCAGTCATTCATGTTTGTTTGCATTTGGCATTAATTTTAAGGGGTTTCATTCCTAAATAATTTGACTTTCTTTCCAGCTTATGCTAATCACTCTACTTTTGTAGTTACAACGACTATTTTTCATGCAATGACCATAAAAGTATCTTTTGTGTCTTTCTTAATGACTATACTCATTGTGAAAACAATGCCAATGAACCATCTATAACATGAATTCATTGAAATCTAATAAACAATGGAGTCCTTGATCTTGAATTGCATTTGTTATTGATATTAATTGGTTGAATTCAAAAATAAAGAGTACCTCCTATGATTTTTATTTATGAAGGCACCTCATTTGGTTCCAAACAGACTTTTTCATACAGGGATCATAGAATTAACATTTGTGACTAAACAATTTAGCATATTAATTAAAATACAAAAGACTAAACAGTATTAAAAATCTAAATCTGTTTACTTCCTTCGGCCACAACAGTCATTCATGGTTGTTTGCATTTGGCATTAATTTTAAGGGGTTTCATTCCTAAATAATGTGACTTACTTACCAGCTTATGCTAATCACTCTACTTTTGTTGTTAGAATGACTATTTTTCATGCAATGACCATCAAATTATCTTTTGTGTCTTTCTTAATGACTATACTCATTGTGAAAACAATGCCAATGAACCATCTATAACATGAATTCATTGAAATCTAATAAACAATGGAGTCCTTGATCTTGAATTGCATTTCTTATTGATATTAATTGGTTGAATTCCAAAATAAAGAGTACCTCCTATAATTTCTGGTTATCGAGGCTCCTCTTTTGGTTCCAACTAGACTTTTTTATAGGGGGATTAAAAAATTAACATTTGTGGCTAAAAAATTTAGCATATTAATTAAAACAAACAAGTTTAAATAGTATTAAAAATCTAAATTAGTTTACTTCCTTCGGCCACAGCAGTCATTCATGTTTGTTTGCATGTGGCATTAATTTTTAGGGGTTTCATTCCTAAATAATGTGACTTTCTTACCAGCTTACGCTAATCACTCTACTTTTGTTGTTAGAGGGACTATTTTTCATGCAATGACCATCAAATTATCTTTTGTGTCTCTCTTAATTACTATATTCATTGTGAAAACAATGCCAATAAACCATCTATAACATGTATTCATTGAAATCTAATAAATAATGGAGTTCTTGATCTTGAATTGCATTTCTTATTGATATTAATTGGTTGAATTCGAAAATAAAGAGTACCTCCTATCATTTCTAGTAATGAAGGCTCCTTTTTGGTTGAAAACAAACGTTTTGATAGAGGGATCATAAAATTAACATTTGTGACTAAACAATTTAGCATATTAATTAAAACAAACAAGACTAAACAGTATTAAAACTCTAAATCTATTTACTTTTATTGGCCAAAGCAGTCATTCATGTTGGTTTGCATTTGGCTTTAATGTTAAATGGTTTAATTCCTAAGTAATGTGACTTTCTAATCGTATTAGGCTAATTAGCCTACTTTTGTTGTTAGAAGGATTATTTTTCATCCAATTTCCATACAATTATTTTTTCGATCTTTCTTAATGACTATATTCATTGTGAAAACAATGCAAATGAACCATGTATAACATGACTTCAAAAATATTCATTGATCTTGAATTGCATTTCTTATTGATATTAGTTGTTTGAATTCAAAAATAAAGAGTACCTCCTATCATTTCTATTTATGAAGGCTCCTCGTTTGGTTAAAAACAGACTTTTTCATACAGGGATCATAGAATTAACATTTGTGACTAAACAATTTAGCATATTAATTAAAACAAAAAAGTCTAAACAGTATTAAAAATCTAAATCTGTTTACTTCCTTTGGCCACAACAGTCATTCATGGTTGTTTGCATTTGCCATTAATTTTAAGGGGTTTCATTCCTAAATAATGTGACTTTCTTACCAGCTTATGCTAATCACTCTACTTTTATTGTTAGAAGGACTATTTTTCATGCAATGACCATAAAATTATCTTTTATGTCTTTCTTAATGACTATATTCATTGTGAAAACAATGAATATGAACTATCTATAACATGAATTCATTCAAATCTAATAAACAATGGTGTTCTTGATCTTGAATTGCATTTCTTATTGATATTAATTGGTTGATTTCGAAAATAAAGAGTACCTCCTATGGTTTCTAGTTATCAAGGCTCCTTTTTGGTTGCAAACAGATTTTTTCATAGAGGGATCATAGAATTAACATTTGTGACTAAACAATTTAGCACATTAATTAAAACAAACAAGTCTAAACAGTATTAAAACTCAAAATCTATTTACTTGTATCGGCCAAAGGAGTCATTCATGTTGGTTTGCATTTGGCATTAATATTAAGTGGTTTAATTCATAAGTAATGTGACTTTCTAAAAGCCTTAGGCTAATCAGCCTACTTTTGTTGTTAGAAGGATTATTTTTCACGCAATTACCATAAAATTATCTTTTCTGTCTTTCTTAATGACTATATTCATTGTGAAAACAATGCAAATGAACCATGTATAACATGACATCATTCAAATCTAATAAACAACGGAGTCCTTGATCTTGAATTGCATTTCTTATTTATATTAATTGGTTGAATTCCAAAATAAAGAGTACCTCCTATCATTTCTGGATATCAATGCTCCTTTTTTGGTTTCGACCAGACATTTGGATAGAGGGATCATAGAATTAACATTTGTGGCTAAACAATTTAGCATAGTAATTAAAACAAACAAGTCTAAACAGTATTAAAAATCTAAATATGTTTACTTCCTTTGGCCACAACAGTCATTCATGGTTGTTTGCATTTGGCATTAATTTTAAGGGGTTTCATTCCTAAATAATGTGACGTTCTTACCAGCTTATGATAATCACTCTACTTTTGTTGTTAGAAGGACTATTTTTCATGCAATGACCATCAAATTATCTTTTGTGTCTTTCTTAATGACTATATTCATTGTGAAAACAATGCCAATGAACCATCTATAACATGAATTCATTGAAATCGAATAAACAATGGAGTTCTTGTTCTTGAATTGCATTTCTTATTGATATTAATTGGTTGAATTCGAAAATAAAGAGTACCTCCTATCATTTCTAGTAATGAAGGCTCCTTTTTGGTTGCAAATAGACTTTTTGATTGAGGGATCATAGAATTAACATTTGTGACTAAACAATTTAGCATATTAATTAAAACAAACAAGTCTAAACATTATTAAAACTCTAAATACCTTTTCTTCTATCGGCCAAAGGAGTCATTCATGTTGGTTTGTATTTGGCATTAATATTTAGTGGTTTACTTCATAAGTATTGTGACTTTCTAATCGCCTTAGGCAAATTAGCCTACTTTTGTTGTTAGAAGGATTATTTTTCACGCAATTACCATAAAATTATCTTTTCTGTCTTTATTAATGACTATATTCATTGTGAAAACAATGCAAATGTCCATGTATAACATGTCATCATTCAAATCTAATAAACAACGGAGTCCTTGATCTTGAATTGCATTTCTTATTTATATTAATTGGTTGATTTCCAAAATAAAGAGTACCTCCTATCATTTCTGGCTATCAAAACTCCTCTTTTGGTTCCATCCAGACTTTTTGATAGAGGGATCATAGAATTAACATTTGTGGCTAAACAATTTAGCATATTAATTAAAGCAAACAAGTCTAAACAGTATTAAAACTCTATATTTGTTTACTTCCTTCGGCGACAGTAGTCATTCATGTTTTTTTGCATTTGGCATTAATTTTAAGTGGTTTCATTCCTAAATAATGTGACTTTCTTACCAGCTTATGCTAATCACTCTACTTTTGTTGTTAGAAGGACTATTTTTCATGCAATGACCATAAAATTATCTTTTGTGTCTTTCTTAATGACTATATTCATTGTGAAAACAATGAATATTAACTATCTATAACATGAATTCATTCAAATCTAATAAACAATGGTGTTCTTGACCTTGAATTGCATTTCTTATTGATATTAATTAGTTGATTTCGAAAATAAAGAGTACCTCCTATGATTTCTAGTTATCAAGGCTTCTTTTTGGTTGCAAACAGACTTTTTCATAGAGGGATCATAGAATTAACATTTGTGACTAAACAATTTAGCATATTAATTAAAACAAACAAGTCTCAACAGTATTAAAACTCTAAATCTATTTACTTGTATCGGCCAAAGGAGTCATTCATATTGGTTGACTTTCTAATAGTCTTAGGCTAATCAGCCTACTTTTGTTGTTAGAAGGATTATTTTTCATCCAATTACCATAAAATTATCTTTTCAGTCTTTCTTAATGACTATATTCATTGTGAAAACAATGCAAATGAACCATGTATAACATGACTTCATTCAAATCTAATAAATAACAGAGTCCTTGATCTTGAATTGCATTTCTTACTGATATTAATTGGTTGAATTCCAAAGTAAAGAGTACCTCCTATCATTTCTGGTTATCAATGCTCCTTTTTTGGTTCCAACCAGACATTTGGATAGAGGAATCATAGAATTAACATTTGTGGCTAAACAATTTAGCATATTAATTAAAACAAACAAGTCTAAATAGTATTAAAAATCTAAATCTGTTTACTTCCTTTGGCCACAACAGTCATTCATATTTGTTTGCATTTGGCATTATTATTAAGTGGCTTAATTCATAAGTAATGTGACTTTCTCATCGCCTTAGGCTAATCAGCCTACTTTTGTTGTTAGAAGGATTATTTTTCATCCAATTACCATAAAATTATCTTTTCTGTCTTTCTTAATGACTATATTCATTGTGAAAACAATGCAAATGAAGCATGTATAACATGACATCATTCAAATCTAATAAACAACAGAGTCCTTGATCTTGAATTGCATTTCTTATTTATAGTAATTGGTTGATTTCCAAAATAAAGAGTACCTCCTATCATTTATGGTTATCAAGGCTCCTCTTTTGGTTCCAACCAGACTTTTCGATAGAGGGATCATAGAATTATCATTTGTGCCTAAACAATTTAGCATATTAATTAAAGCAAACAAGTCTAAACAGTATTAAAACTCTAAATCTATTTACTTCTATCGGCCAAAGCAGTCATTCATGTTGGTTTGCATTTGGCTTTAATATTAAGTGGTTTAATTCCTAAGTAATATGACTTTCTAATCGCATTAGGCTAATTAGCCTACTTTTGTTGTTAGAAGGATTATTTTTCATCCAATTTCCATAAAATTAGCTTTTCGATCTTTCTTAATGACTATATTCATTGTGAAAACAATGCAAATGAACCATGTATAACATGACTTCATTCAAATCTAATAAACAATGGAGTTCTTGATCTTGAATTTTATTTCTTATTTTTATTAATTGGTTGATTTCCAAAATAAAGTGTACCTCCTATCATTTCTGGTTATCAAGGCTCCTCTTTTGGATCCAACCAAACTTTTTGATAGAAGGATCATAGAATTAACATTTGTGGCTAAACAATTTAGCATATTAATTAAAGCAAAACTCTATATCTGTTTACTTCCTTCGGCCACAGTAGTCATTGATGTTTATTTGCATTTGACATTAATTTTAATGGGTTTTATTCCTAAATAATGTGACTTTCTTACTAGCTTATGCTAATCACTCTACTTTTGTTGTTAGAAGGACTATTTTTCATGCAATGACCTTAAAATTATCCTTTGTGTCTTTCTTAATGACTAAATTCATTGTGAAAACAATGCCAATGAACCATCTATAACATGAATGCATTGAAATCTAATAAACAATGGAGTGCTACATCTTGAATTGTATTTCTTATTGATATTAATTGGTTGAATTCAAAAATAAAGAGTACCTCCTATCATTTCTAGTTATCAAGGCTCCTTTTTGTTTGCAAATAGACTTTTTGATCTAGGGATCAGAGAATTAACATTTTTGACGAAACAATTTAGCATATTAATTAAAAAAAACAAGTCTAAACATTATTAAAACTCTAAATCTATTATCTTCTATCGGCCAAAGGAGTCATTCATGTTGGTTTGTATTTGGCATTAATATTAAGTGCTTTACTTCATATGTACTGTGACTTTCTAATCGCCTTAGGCT
Source organism: Ceriops zippeliana (assembly GCA_037897445.1). Lineage (NCBI taxonomy): Eukaryota > Viridiplantae > Streptophyta > Magnoliopsida > Malpighiales > Rhizophoraceae > Ceriops > Ceriops zippeliana. The sequence continues at coordinate 125,856 of JBAPLH010000161.1, forward strand.
AATTATCCTACTTTTGTTGTTAGAAGGATTATTTTTCAGGCAATTACAATAAAATTATCTTTTCTGTCTTTATTAATGTCTATATTCATTGTGAGAACAATGCAAATGAACCATGTATAACATGACATCATTCAAATCTAATAAACAATGGAGTCCTTTATCTTGAATTGCATTTCTTATTTATATTAATTGGTTGATTTCCAAAATAAAGAGTATCTCCTATCATTTCTGGTTATCAAGGCTCCTCTTTTGGTTCCAACCAGACTTTTTGATAGAGGAATCATAGAACTAACATTTGTGGCTAAACAATTTAGCATATTAATTAAAGCAAACAAGTATAAACAGTATTAAAACTCTATATCTGTTTACTTCCTTCGGCCACAGTAGTAATTCATGTTTTTTTTCATTTGGCATTAATTTTAAGGGGTTTCATTTCTAAATAATGCGACTTTCTTACCAGCATATGCTAATCACTATACTTTTGTTGTTAGAAGGAATATTTTTCATGCAAATACCATAAAATTATCTTTTCTGTCTTTCTGAATGACTATATTCATTGTGAAAACAATGCCAATGAACCATCTATAACATGCATTAATTGAAATCTAATAAACAATGGAGTTCTTGATCTTGAATTGCATTTTTATTGATATTAATTGGTTGAATTCGAAAATAAAGAGTACCTCCTATCATTTCTAGTAATGAAGGCTCCTTTTTGGTTGCAAACAGACTTTTTGATCAAGGGATCATAGAATTAACATTTGTAACTAAACAATTTAGCAGATTAATTAAAACAAACAAGTCTAAACAGTATTAAAACTCTAAATCTATTTACTTCTATCGGCCAAAGGAGTCATTCATGTTGGTTTGCATTTGGCTTTAATATTAAGTGGTTTAATTCATAAGTACTGTGACTTTCTAATCACCTTAGGCTAATTAGCCTACTTTTGTTGTTAGAAGGATTATTTTTCACGCAATTACCATAAAATTATCTTCTATGTCTTTCTTAATAACTATATTCATTGCGAAAACAATGCAAATGAACCATGTATAACATGACTTCATTCAAATCTAATAAATAACGAAGTTCTTGATCTTGAATTACATTTCTTATTGATATTAATTGGTTGAATTCCAAAGTA